>NIUQ01000557.1:0-47069 GCA_002796945.1 Plectus sambesii | reverse complement strand
CGGTTCCCCACTTCCATGGCCACCGTCCTGCTGTCTATATCAACCAACGCCTTTCATGGGGTCTCATGAGCGAGGAGTTAGGCACCTTAACCCGACGTTAAGGTACCTAAATTAATGAAAAGTAAGTATGCGTCGGAATGCTGTAGTGGGTAGGAGGATTGTTGGCTGGCTTGGGTTAGGAATATGAAGTTTGTTGGATGTGTAGACAAACAGTATGAAAGCAGTGAGCGTACTGAAGGTCCCGCTTTGTCGGGGATGGCTGTTCACGTTAGAGAGTGTTGCCACTCCAATCGCGATTGTGCGCTGTGCAGGCTTTTTCCCTAGATGGTTGATAGGCTATGCTGCAGCGAGAGCGTGTATCGTGATCGCGCTTGAGAAAGCGATAGGTCGTCGGCGCTTTGTGCCGAACGGCGCCTGCTGTTTTTTTGCGTGATAGCGCCGAAAGCATATGCGCATGAAAATCGGAGTGTTGATTTTGCGCAGGAGTGCTACACTATGCAAAACTTATCACTTCAGTTTTTCCCTACTCTTGATTATCAGGTGCGTGGGTAGTTGACGCCACTAGCGTGGACCCAGGCCATAAGCGCTCTCTTCTCCCTCTCCAGTCATTCGTAGCGTAGCCGCCTAGCCTAAGCGTGCGCTTGTTGCCGCTGTCATCTTATTGGGCCGGTTTCACATCGCGTACTTTAGCTAAAGTCGGACTTAAGGCCTATCCTTCATCATTGCGTTAAGCCCGACTTTAGCTAAAGTATGCGATGTGAAACCGGCCCATTATGTCATAAACAACGCACAGTTTCGGTTAAAAATTCTTTTTTTAGCTTCCTTACTTTGTTTGCTTACTTTATTCGCTAGTTCAACTGTGGTTTTTTATTGCATGATATGCCCGGCCTGCAGTATTGTTTTAGACAAAACTGGCAGGGAAACTGAATATTTACTAGATCCAGGATTTTTTCACCACCTACGTCCATAGAATATCGATAGCAATGCTTATTTGCGATGCGTGTGGACACGATAGATAGCCTTAGGAATAAATTGTTTGCAGTTTTTACATTTTCTTGAAAATCTAACAGGGATTTAATTTTTCATTGTGATTTATACTTGATTACTAAGTGCAGCGAAAAGTTCACTAATCGCAAGAAACGGTAAACTTCAGTTTTTTCGGCGATCAAAGTCCACCAAAGATGTAGAGAGATACACCACGTCTGTCCGTTGCATGCCTAGCCTGCTACGCCGTTAGTTTTCTGTCGTAGAAGCAATACAGCGACGACGACGAATGTTGTCTTGTCGAGCGCTTAATCACCCCTTGGCGCATAGCCATTCTGTGATTCATTCAATAGAAACTGAGAGAAGAGTTATTGATCATTGTCGATTTTGTCGTGATACTGTAAGGGTAGAAATATTGGGTGGTACTTAATATGGGTGACCGGCCCAGTTGGACCAATTCGGTAGTTTGCCGGACCACCCAATTCACTCAAATTCAATTCAACCCAATAACTTTTCGCTTCACAGTACCTAACTTGGGTAACTTGGGTAAGTTCGGTGGTCGACCGGATCACCCAATTCACCCAAATTTAATACCACGCAATAATTTCTCGCCTTATAGTAGTATCGTGATAATCAAATTATATTATGCTCGACTCTAAACTACCGTATTTCTTGTATTATAAAAGCGCGGATATTCTACATTCAGCTGTTGGGCTCTATTTGGGGCTAACATTGTAGCGATGGTTTTTGTTGTAGGATATATGGTAATTAGGGTTTTGTATGGATCAAGATTTTATGCGATGAATATTCTTGAATGAAACAGTATTTTGAAGTGAAGTATTTTTCAATTTTGCAGACAAATTGAAGACAAGGTCGTTGATTTCTTTAATAAACCGACAAAATGAAAGGGTTAGAGGAAGCTGACCTGTTGTCCGACGACGAAGCGGAAACAAACAGCGAAGAAGACGACGACGAGGCCGGAGAACAGACGAAGGAGCCGGAAATTAAGCTGGTCGTTCCACCATCGGATCCGGGCAATATGAATGTGTTCGATTGTAAAAACGAAAAGGTGCAGGAATTGGTGAAACGCGCGTCGCAAATGCAGGACAGACGAGTGGCCGACAACAACCGAACCAAATATTTTGCATACAAGCGAACCGAAGTGGACATGCTCGAATTACGCCTCTGCATGATCGTATCGGGACTGAAGGTTCTAAAATCTACAAACTTTGTGTCAAAATTCAAGAGTAAATCTTAAAAAATTAAATTATCATAACTGGCATCGAATCTCTAATTGATAAGCACCACAAAGGTGAACATAAAAATTACTCGCTGTTAGTGACTTCTATGCCCTTGCGTTTGACTCTTTGTTTTCTCTGATTGACAAAATACATTCATGCTATAGCAAAACAGCGACCAGACTAATCCCCATGAAAATATGAAGATTAACGCAAGCGTTTGAACTGGCGAAGAATTTCTTTAAAACAATGTGGATGGTAAAGTATTGTGACATATTCTTGCAATGAATTTATAAATTCTATATCACAATTAGAGCACCTTCTTAGGAAAGAAACATTACAGATGCCCGAGAGTGCGGAGACGATGAGTGCACGAATGACAATTGGCAGCCTTCTGAAGAACTACTCGTGGGCGGAGAGACATCGCGCAAGAGAACTAAAGCGAAAGATCAAAACTGAAACGAAGGAAAAGACCGACTCCATCTACATCAACTACGTCTATGTAACTGTCGGCTTTTGGGACAACGAAAAGAATGATTTCAACGTGTCAGATAACCCAGGTTAATATGGTTACTGTATGCTTTTTGGATAAATTGATTGGTAGTTAAGTTGATAGAGAAAATTTTTCAATTCGGGCAAGAATCGCATCCGACATATTAGAAAATTTCCCAAGTCTTTATCCAGAAGATTTTTTTGGGTATGGTTTGTAAACTTATCCTTCACCTCCCACGAAAATACTGCAAAAATGTTACTTATCAGGATAATCCGAGATCTGCATCTACGTAGATCTCTTTATGTAAACGTGCCTAAGCTTTATAATATTCCTTCTCAGTATTCATCCTGCAATCGGGCAAATTCATGGATACTGGAGCGCGAGTCTATGACAATTGGGATCACTACCTGAAAACCAACGATTTCAAGCAGGGCCTTATGATCTATCCGGAGAATGGCACATATACGCCCACCGATTCAAACGACAATCCGCTGGAGAACGTGCAGCTGGTAGCCCGCGAGACTCCGAGTTGCCAGCCTTCGGCAGTGGTGAAGAAGTATTTAGATGTGACCGTGTCAGTGGTCGGTATTGGCCTGACAGTAGTTAGTCTCGGCACAGCCGCTGTTGTCGCAGTGCCAATGATGAGCTATACAGTGGCCACCTTGACCGCCATTTCAACGGGTTCGGCATGGATCGGCACCAGTTGCACCGTTTACACCGTGGCGACGTACGTGCGCACCCATTGGCTGCTCTAATTGTTTGACTTTGTAAAATTTACTTTTTTTCCTTACGATGTGGAGGGACCATCACACCAAGAACTGTGTCAGGGACTTCTAGTTAAGAATTGTTTAATTACTCCATCCAAATTTTTTACAAGTGTTTCTGGTTGCTTTAACTTTTGTAATTTGGCTTTAATTGTTGTTTTCGAGGAAAGTTGCTTACCGAAGCCTAGTGGCAAGGTGTTGTTGCAAAACACTTTGGATAAGTCAAAGGCAGTTATTCGGTATGAGCAAAATAGCAGCTAACTGTTAAAGCTTCTGTATAGATAATTAGTGGATTTTTTAGAGGCGGCTACGACAAATTAAGACACGGTCAGAGCGTTGCGACGGAAATGCTGCTGGCGGCCACGGCGCTATACACGGGACTGACCGCGCGCTCTTCAAGCGCCTGGTCAAAGAAGATGGCCGAATGCGCGCGTACGGGCGACGCATGGGACGATGTCGTGCTTGGTATGAAAAATCTTAGTCTGTAGCGCAACAGATACGAAATAGTTTCCGATGAGCTAAGAGCATGATAAGCTGGCGTCCATCACACTTTATCGTGTTGAGCTACTTATGAACGGACAAATAACTGCATGCCAGCATAGTTGTAATGTTGCAATGTAATACGCCAGTGTCAGGACTTTTACGGGAAGTTCATTTAGGTATCAGTAAGAGCGAGCGGTGGCTTTTTACGACCATCAATCTGCTGAAGGTGGCATCGACAGCGTCCACTGTCATGTCGGCGGTCTATCGTCTCTGGGCGAAGGATAATCGCACTTGGATGGACTACGCGCAGCTCTGCATCGCGCTCTACTACTTCACCAACACCATTACCAAGCCGATTACGCTGCAGGGAGTGTTCGAAACCGAGCAAGGGCATATGCTGCGAAATCATTTTTCGCATAAATTCAAAGTTAGTGGCCTAATGGCATTGACTTAAACACATGACAAAACACATTCTTTTCATTAGAGTAGACAGTAAAAGTTATAGCAGTAAAAGCGAAAGCAGTAAAAGCAGACATATGGACAGAGAGCAATGGCGCAGCTTTATATATTACACATCTTTGTACATATTTGCCGAATTTTTAGAATAAGATAGCAAAAGCCAAGTACGAGGAGACTATGGCAAAAGCGACGACCCCGGAGCAGAAGGCTTACCTAATTCGAAATCTGCGCGAAATTCGAGACCTCGACGATTATTTCTACCGTGTGCACCGCTACAACACTCATGTCGACTATACCGCTGACGGACTTGTGATCGATAATCAACTGAGGATCAGTCCAAGGGCGTACAATCTGATAGGTGAAGAGTACCTCATGATGCAGTTGAATGACATCAGCGTTAGAGAAACAATTGAAATGCGGGAGAAACTAGTGAAGAAACTGATCGAAGACTACGGAGGATCGAAAGTGAAGAAAAAGTTTCCGGGACTTGAAGAAGACTTAAACAAGTACGTGAGGGGAAAGCTGAGCGAAAAACAGACTAAGGCGTTGGCAAATAGGATCAAAGATATCGGCAAATATCGCAGGGACCAACTATTTGAAGATTTGAAAAACTATAGGGATACCGGAAGTTATAGGAACATCAGGGAAGAGATGGAGCGAAAAATGAATGACGGCCAGACGCTTGACGAGATGCAGGCAGAGCGAGCGCAACTGAAGCAGAAGCGCCTGTCCGGTTCGATCAGTCAGGAAGAGTACGATCGACGATTGCCAGAGATGAATCGACGAATCGAAAGGGGTGTAAATACGAGAAGAATCGTGGACAATTACGCGCGACCGAACGTAAACGACCGTGGCAACAACCCGCAGAAGCTGAAGGGCGATTTCATGCGAAATCAGGCAGACGGAAAAACTGCGGAACAGTGGAAGAAGGAAGCGGACAACCAGGAAAAACTGCTAAATATGGACCCTGATAAGCCGCCAGAGGGGACGAATCAGAACCTGATAAACAGAGCCAGACAAATACGAGACGATCCACAATTGAATCAGGAAATCGAGGAGCGGATCAAACACGCGAGACGAATGGAAGGCGTCGCCAGACAGGCGGACAGCATCAGTTTCGAAGACTTCGAAGGCATTAGAAATAGGTAAGGTTTTTCTTTTTTTCATACGTCACTCATATTCAGCGCTTTTAAACACTACTTTTATGTGAAAAAACCCCTCTGACTCCATTTTGGTTGGAGAAAATATGCTAAAACCGCGTCCGGAAAAACTTCCTTGCAATTTGCAAGTTCAGTTTTCACGTTGTCTTGCAAAGTTTACATGGGCGACCACACAGTCATCTTTTCTTACATAATTGATAGGCCGTTTTGGTCGAAATTGATTTAAATATGCATGCACAGGTACCGTGCCATGGAAAACTACGCAAGAAACGAGCGGTTCATGTTTATTTTGCACGAGGACAACCTCCATATGGACATTGAGCAGATGTTCGGCGTCAGTGATTACCGCAACGCTACAGTGGGCGGACGGAGGATTTTCGAAAATATGAGCACAAATGAAATCGATCGAATGTCCCGCATGCTTTCCGAGTTGGGTCCGAATCGGGACGCGGTCGTTGAAATGGCGAGAAGGCTAGCCGAAGACGACACGCTCGCCTTTTTCCGGAACAATAATCAGCAATCGGATCAGAACTGGAACGCTATGGAATTCGCTAATCTGTTGGGGGCGGTGCGCCAAGCGAGGGTTAGTTAGACTCGTTTATTAATTTTATTAGGTTTACCACCAGGACCGACTGTTGAAAGCCTCTAACTTTGAGGAGTTCTAACACATCGCTTATCGCGGTAGTTAGGCCATGATATTTTTACGGATGTAAGCTTAAAATATGTTCGTTTAGGATAACCTAAGTCCAAGCGACAATCAACTCGGGCAGTTTACTGCAGCAGACGATGGATCGATCAGAGACGATGTCAACCGAATGTTGCAAGAGGTAAGGATAAGCAACAAGCAATGCACATTCAACTGGTTGATGTAATAAGCAAATTGTATTTGCGTTTATACAATAAGCATGGTTTTTCTGCTATTGGAGCATAGTTCTACAGTCCCAGATGAATATTCCAGTAATAGTAATCCTCAAGAGAAAGAACTTAGTTGAAAATTTTAACTAGCCGGGAGCTCGTTTGAGATTTTATTCTTGTCTAACGTTTAGTTTTTTGTGCACATTATTTTCGAATCATTGCGGAATAATACATGTTAGTGATGCCTAACTTCGTTCGCCCTCTCTCAAGCATCTTCTTTTTGCAGGTTCGTGAGGCTCACGTAGCTGAAGGACAAGCGGAATTTTCGTCAGACAGCAGCGCGGCGGTGCACGCCGACAAGCACAGGGACGAGCTGCATGCAGATGCGACCACGCAGGAGTATCTCGACGAGGTAGCCAACGTCATCCGGAACGAGAATGCTACCGGCGTGGTATTTACGCAGGACGGTCGAGCGATTCGCGTCAACTATGGGTTGACCGAGGGCGGTCGGTACCGATTCGGTGTCAGCTCCACCAACATAGAAACGCAAGAAATTCGCGTGCTGACGACGTTCTCGCCGGGCGAGAGGGGAACAACGGCGCCAAACGTCCGTCATCGATTGCCGATTCGTCGTCCGCAAATCGTCTACCACTTGGACGTCGAGTGCGCCTGCCATGACATGTCCTGGTGGAAGGGTCCGTTCGAAAATGAAGATGGCGGCGGACCTGCGGCAGGCAATAACCTCGGGTCCGGTGGTGGTGTAAGCAAACCGAAAAATACGGGCAACGAGGGTGGTGGTGGTGGTTCACGAGAGGAGGCCGGCACCGGATCAAAGCAGAAGCAGAAACCGGTTGACGTGAAGAAAAAATCGGATTATAATAAGTATATCATAGCTGCAAATGTTGCTCTATTGGCAATTTCTTTGCTTCCAATCGGGCCAAAGGTACCGATTAGTTCCTGCCGAATTTAGCAAGCCCGGTGCTTCGATACATTCCCAAGCTATTGCTGCAACAGTGTTCATTTTAAAATGCAATGTCAGCACTGCTATGTGATTTTGCAAGCGTTGGAATTCATTGGCCAATATTATATTTTTTTTCTTGCAAATGATTAGAAAGTAAAGTCATTAATCAGACGTCTTCCTAGTCTATCGTGCCTCTGGTATGAGACCTATGAATTGTTCATACACACGTATCTGTTTTTGTTGTCGATTGTGATAGGCAATTTTAACACCATTTTCAGTCAGTTGTAGTTCAACACATTGTCTGCGTTACTACTTTCTCAGGTACTTGCTTATTACTGATCACAAATTCCTTAATTATCTGAATTTTCTGATTTTAGATTCGTCTTTTGGATATCATATACTAACTTTCGCCTTAATATGGGCAGTTTGGATCACTCGGAGGAGAGTCTGCAGCTCTCGATTACTGAGGTCGTCTACACCATTCCAGAGATCACATACGATCAACTTCTACATCGTCTTTTTGGCACTGCCGCTAGCCAACTAGACGACACTTCGAAGACGCTGAAGAACTATGTCAGGTACTAACAGAGTAGAACGAAGAGGCTTCTTTTGATTGCCGTCCACTGTACAACAAGTTGAAATGGAGCGCTCTGATTCAGCTTATATTTGAATTTTGTTTTGCAATGGAAAAGCCTGTTTCCTGGGGCGTATTTCATAAAAGATTGCGATTGCGAATTGCGATTGCGAATTGCATTCGCAACTGCATTTCGCAATTATAAGTTTCATAAAGCAATTGCGTTTGCAAGTCTTGCGAGTTGCATTTTCGTCGATAAACTTGGCATAAATAATCTAAAGACATAGGGGTTTTGTTTGAAAAAAGTATTATTGAATTTGGTCATAGGGTTGCCAAGATATGACCACGCAAACCAAGAGCACTCATTTTTAAGCATGCGTAGGAGGTTTGATTATGTGTCCTTTTGGAGCTCGCATTAAAATGAGTGCTCTATGTTTGCGTGGTCATATCTTTGCAACCCTATGACCAAATTCAATAATACTTTTTTCAAACAAAACCCCTATGTCTTTAGATTATTTATGCCAAGTTTCAGCTCATCTAGATTATTTTGGGCCAAGTTATTCAAAAAACAAAACTTTGTATTCGCTGTGAAATCAGTTGAATTGCAATGGTTGCATTCAAACGCTTGGTTACAGAGAATGCGTGAACCAAATAACCTGAAACTAATAATAACAAAAATTCAACCAACCTGCTACATTCCTGTAAAATTTCAGCAAAATCGGTGGTGTGGTTCAGAAATGGCAGCAATTTGAAATATCTCATAAAGTGGCGGATCCTGAACCTCATTTTGCGAAAAATAGGGTACCTCACGTAAAACGCTTGTAACTCCCTTCAAACTTATCCGTTTGAGCTGAACATGGTACCAAACAAAATCCTAACTTCCTGTGAATCGAACAAAAATAGAATCAAGTAAATCGGGCAACTTTTACAAAAGTTATTCAACATACAAATAGGTGAGTAAAAATTGAGTCACCCTGTAGTTTTTAGAGCGCTGCATAGGCTTAGGCTTAGATAGACTAAAATGGATTATAAAGATAATTTATGTTTGACGTCATGAAATGATGTCACAAATGATATCAACTTTTGCTGCCACAGCCTGTGCAGCGTTATGACACTTTATACCAATTATGACTACTAATGAAAAAATTACGAATGTTAACGGAAGAGCCTTTATTAAAAGTTTAGCCATCGTTATTTTCCGTAGTTACCTGAGTTTCTCTGACAATATTATCTACGGCTTTCGTAAAAACTAGAGATCGCCCGCTCGGGAAGCGAAAAATTTCAGGGGGGGGGGAGGACAGGGTGCGCTCCCCACGGATACATCCACAGTAGAATTTACATGACTGTTTGCACTTTCCTCAACTGGCGACCGGCGCTCATGTCTGCCTCCGGTATGATGCAGTTTTGTAAATGATTCGATGAACTGTCGCTAAAGCAACGTTCCGCAATTTTACTTGTGTTTCTACCGTTGCAAACGCCTATAAACGATTGTGTTTTCATGTCGTAAACTAAGGACTCTGTTCGAAATAATGATAACCGGAAATTATTCCCCAAAAAACTCGTGTCAACAAAGCAATAGCATCGATATCGCTATCTTTATCTAGGGCCTAGGTAGTCGATCGTTTAACGATTGTTTGCATTTCGCATACCGGTAAACTGGTACCACCCTAAATTGTTTGCGCACCAGATGACGCAATGCTGACTTGAAAGCTCAAACGCATAAGTCAAATTGCAGGGGCGGTTACATATACAGCTTACGACAAAATGTCCGGACAACTGCCATTGCTCAAGAAATCAGAGTATAACGCCAAGTGAACAGATTGGAAACAAGAATATATTATTAAATGAAGATTTCGATTAGCAAGAATTTGATGATAATGAGTTTGATCTGTCGGCATTTCAAATTCCTTCATCATATGATGAATCATGTTGTTCTTTTTCGCGCGCTTTTGGTCTTTTTACACAGGGCCCCGTGCCTATATTTTGAAAGGTGAACAGAACGAACGCGCCGAATATGATCGGCGCGTTTATTCTTGAGTACTTACGATCAGGACTGTATATACTAAATTTATAACAATCCATACTATGATTTTATGGAGGTACATGTGTACTGTAACTATTGAGATTGTTGATAGGGTAAAAGAGGCAGAGGTTGACATTTTTCAGTAAACAGCGTTTAGATTCAAGAACTTACTGGAAGTAGCTCTAACAAGATTAATTGAATTTTACAAGCCATTCTGGAGAGAGGGTTATCTATACTTTTCATTCCAGGCACCATTACATCAATCAGCTGAAAGGTTTCGTACGACACTATGGCAAGAACCACATTTACGAGCAGTTATGCAAAGGCTCAAGCGAATTCATCAAGCAATTTGAGAAGTGTCGAAAGTCGCGCAAAATTGACGAAATTTTCGTCGATGATCGAATTCTGAAGCCGCGATTAGAGCAACTGGTGAACGAAAATGCCGAGAAAGGAATTTTTGCGGAGTTTTCCCGATATTATGACAGCCTTGTCAATAGATTTGTGCCACCGGACGCTGAACGCCAATTCCGTATCTGTCTTGTGGAGTACTTTCGAAGCGGATTAGTCACCATAAAAATCAGGGACGAGTTGCGAGACTGGCACGAGAAGGGCGCCAAGTTGTTCCTGTTCAAAGAGCTGGCCAAAAAATTCAACACAAACGAGATTGAATTAGAAAATGTCGTAAATTCAGCCAAGAATATCGGAACCGACGAGTTTCTCTATCACGCAAAGGTATAAACAAAGCAGTGGTTAGTGACAAAAATTGACCTTTTAAAATGACTAATTATGGTTCGGAAAGAAGTCTTGATTGTGAAAATGACTCGATAGGGTTAAACTTTGATATCACATTAAGCAAGCTGCTGAACTACCGTATTATCTTTAATAATCACCCCCTCCAATAAGCGCCCCTTCAATAAGCGGTGAAGCCACAGGCTCTTTGAAAAAACAATTGCATGGGCCCTTTTCGAGGGTAATATGGTAAGCTCTTCCCATTAATTGTTATGTGAAGTCCATTTTCACAAATTGATTTTTAGGTATCAGAACTCCTGGACAAGTTTCTGGCACCTGCAAAGCTGGAAGAAATCGAGACGAAGTTGATGCTGAAAGGCCGGCTTATTTTCCTCAGCGAATGGAAGAACACGTTTGAGGAGAAAGGGAAAAAGAGAGAACACGAGATTACGACAGTGGAAGTTTACGCGGTCGACTGTTGCACCGTAGACTGCAATCTGACGCTGCCTTCGACGAATATCGTTATCAGCTCGACAAAAGTAAACGTTGTGAAGGAAAGCGCAATCGATCTGTCTGGAGAGGGATTCGAGTGCGTGTTTTGGCACAAATTTTTGTTAAATTGTGTATTTTACATTTCGATCAATGCTAAAATTTCCAGCGCCAATACTACCAAAATAAAACTAACGAAGTGCATAGTTAAAGTTGTTCAACATCAGCAGCTGGTATTCTCAAAATGTTGATCATACGCTTCAGTATCTTTTGGCAACCATGTCTACGCCTTAAGCCGAGGAGTAAGCTAATCGTACTAGCTGGGTGTGGAGACAAAAACCGGCACCAAAAAACTTCCCAAGCAAACTATTTCTTATTGGTGAACACTTATTGCTTCAACTGTTGTCGGATTTTAGGTCGAGAAAGACGAAGGCTATGGAGGGACGCAATTGTTTGGAACGTGGAGCGGATGGTACTGACGGGAGAGCGGGGAATTCCAGCGGGAATTTTCTCCTTTTCGCAAAAGAAATGCTAAGTGTCGGAAAGCTGAAAGGTTGGACCCCATCATTTGAACGCCTGTTCGATCACTAAAATGTTTCTTGACAAATTTTTCGTGTATGTTCGGAAAGTGTTTTCTAGTACCAGTACTTAAGCTATTCTTTTAGATGCCTAAAAAAATGTGTCAGAAAATTTTAATTTTTTTAAAATTAAAAAAATTCAGTTATTCTGAACGGCGGCCGAGGCGAGGACGGAGGTGACGGCGGCGATGGCTACGAAGGTCGCGATGGTGTTGGAGTCACCGAGGATGAGCTGAAGAAACTGTGCGTCGACTACAGCAGTTTGTACTTCAACTACTGGAGCACTTTCGACAACTACTATCCCGACGGAGATTGGAGTTGTACTGACTACGAATCCAGCTCCGACAACCAGTTTATTTACAAGCAGTACGAGGACAAGCAGGGCAGGAAGATCACCTACTCGTACGCGGGGCATCGTTGGTGGTTGCTCAGGTGCTACGATCTCTACTTCATGTTGAAGGGGTCGGACGGCGAATCGGGAACTGTGGGCGGAAGTAACGGAGTCGGCGGAGAGGGCGGCTACCGAGGCACCGTACGGGCGGAGAACCCCGACACGGGCGAGTCGTTTCCGATCTTGTGCGAGAGAAACACCGGTAGCAGTGGCAAAAATGGAGAAGTTGGCAAAAGTGGCCGGTACGTAGTCCATTTATCAGATCGGTTAATGTGCATAGTAATGTAAAAGTTTACATAAAACGGCAGCAAATGAGCACCAAAACTATTCTATGCAATTTACAGTTGATAAGGTCGAACAAATGAGCTTCACTTGGCGCAATTTCATTCTGTTGTGTCCTTGACGGGGCTCTTGCAGTTATTTGTATGTCGTCAGACCGAGATCCACTTACTTTTACACGGATAGGAAAAGCGTTAATACGCGAGACAGAAAGATAGGCTAGGATAGTATGCGGACACCGGAGCAAGCGAGCGCAACAACGCAACATGCAACATGCATACCGTGGGTGGACCTGATTTCGGCCACTTTTCACGAATTTTCACGATTACTTAAAAATTAAAGATTCTGGTAAAAAATTTGTGATAGGAAGGGATTACTAGACTATTAAGGAGTGTATACACGAAATTTCATCTCAAACCGANTTCACGATTACTTAAAAATTAAAGATTCTGGTAAAAAATTTGTGATAGGAAGGGATTACTAGACTATTAAGGAGTGTATACACGAAATTTCATCTCAAACCGACAAATTTGAGCGAAGATATACGCTGTGAAAGACGAGCACCTACGCCGTTTAACGGCAAAAAGGTGAACCTCATTCCGGCCACTTTGCACTTTGACAGCTTCTCAGAAATTTTTAATTCATGTAATAAAATCGTCCGTTGTACCAAAAGAATGACAATCAAAAGTAGATTCGAATAGTATATAGAGCTTTATTGGAAAGTAATTTCTTGAAAAGTTATAATCAATAGAAATTTAACGCTATTTCCCGCGGAAAAAACTGCTGCGAAATTCGGGTGTGCTCGAATCGGCGGCCATATTTTTTGATTCAGAGCATGAATCTAATAAATCTTATACTCAAAAGAAAGCTTATTATTCAGGCTTTCCAGTGATATACCGCTCGTTCGATTCTGTTTAGCTTTAGGGACATAACTTTACACTTTTATCGAAGTGGCCGAAATGAGGTCCCGGCCGGTATGAGGTCCACCCACGGTAGCACACATACAAAGCATATTACGCAGTATTGCGAAACCGTGCTACGGTACGCGCGTCTGGAGACAATTGGGGGTTCGAATCCCCAACACATTCAGCAGACTAAAATTATCCTTTCTTTTAGTTCCGAAATCTAATTTTACAAGTGTCAAAGTTGTAATGGTCAAAACTAAGTTAATGGCCGCTATTGCTTCTTCAGGATGGGAATCAATGGAAACGACATGGTGCTGATCGATAGGTCGACGCTGAAAGCGGCAAAGGACTACAAAGGATCATCTGATCATAAGCTGTCAATTGAGTACGAATACGAAGCGGCCAAGGAAAACAGACTGAATGGAAAGCAGAAACACGTCGACAAGAAACGGGGTTGTTTCGCGCGATTCAGCACCACTCGAATCGACAAAACGGAGCGAAGAGCCGAAGCGCCCGTGAAACGAACGGAGGCAACAAAAAGACATTCGAAGGCCGTAGCCAAGCAGTCGATCATAGCCGAAGAGGCCAGTTATTTTTATCCGACTGTAGAATGCTGAAAATCTGGGGCGAAATTAGCAAACAATAAAATTTATACCGTAAAAATGTTAACATTATGACATCAATTTTGACGATATCAGTATGGTCGATAGTAAAGAGGCGATATTAATTTTAAATTGAGAGATTGTGCGTTTTTCTCGAAGAGTACACATACACTGCATTTGACGCAATGTATCATTCGTTATTTCTTTATCATTATATGCAATTAATTTATTAGAAGTGTGTTTTGTTTTTTAACTTTATTTAAATCATTTGAACATAACTTTTAGCTATTTTTTAAAAGTCTTCCTTTTCTGACATTTTATAGGGTACGGTAATTCTGTCATCGCTACGTTTAGGTCATTTCCAAATCGGCCGATCTGTTCGAAGCGGACGACGCGTTTCTTGCGGAGGACGCCAGAGTATCACATGAATCCGTGGACAACGAGGAGATCGCCGAGGAGAGTACGGAAGCGGTCACCGAGGAAGTGACGATTTTGAAGCAGAGAGACGAAACGGCCATTCAGAACTACGTGCCCAACAGAGACAAACGCCCGCGAACGAAGTGGGCGAAGGAGACGTTCGTGCAACATGTGAAGCAGTGCGGACGATTCGCTACGGCCAGCAAATGCGCCCAGATCATGTTCGATCTGTTCGATATCGAGATCGATGATGGACTGCTCAATGAGATCCGTTTTCATACGCTCTTCCAGAAGAACTACTTTCGCCACTCAGTCGTCGTAAGCTGACCATGGTTTTTTTTAGCGTTACGAATTTTGCAGCTGATCAAAGCAAGCGTGCAATAATTAAAGGAAACAAGATTCCCTGTCTTCGTTTTGTCTGTTCCTATTCGTATTGCCAGAATTACGGTGATGCAAAGTATACTCCGAGTGTCCTCTTCTGGGACCTGTTTCATAGAACTGTTGCAATTGCAACAGTTGCAAATGCAATTTTGCAATTTCCTATTTCATAAAACTTTTTCGCTATTCTGCAACTGCAATTCCGCAATCCCGCAATTACGCAGCAATCTTAAAAGCGCATTCAAATTTGAAGCGTGGTTATCAAGTTGGAGAGCATGATACCGTAATTTTATTTGCATGCCGGTTTGCTTTTGAATTCAAGATTCGGACTCACCGCTGTTACGATATGCCATTAAATAGTTACAAATAGAAAAAAATTCACAAATTTCACAGCAATTCACTTATCGTTATGTTCTCTTTCTATGCTAGCATTAATAATCCGCTTTATTCTTCATTAATTTTACATTAATTTTATCTTTTCGAGAGAATTGCAGAATTGCAACTTTTTTCGCACCACGATTTGTGTTGCGAGAATTTTTTCGCAACTGTTGCAGAATTGCGGTTTAGTGCTACTTTTTTGAAATTGTGATCCCGCAATTTTGTAACTGCAACTGCAACCTTTTTTTTTCTTCAGCGTTTGTACCGCTTTCGCAGTGTCCGCTAAGCGGTTGTCCCGCAGAGTGGCGGGGTCCGCTCCTCTGGCCCGTTGTCGCGATGCGACTNTTATTCTTCAGCGTTTGTACCGCTTTCGCAGTGTCCGCTAAGCGGTTGTCCCGCAGAGTGGCGGGGTCCGCTCCTCTGGCCCGTTGTCGCGATGCGACTTTGGGCCATGGTTGATGCGACTGGTGAGAATCGTCCGGCCTGTCGCGAGGGTCTGTCGCCGGTTTATTCGCAGCTTAGCTGCTACCAATTCCCCGACCCACAGAGGGATGAGCACCTTGGTTGGGTGATGGGCCGCCCTCAGCGGGAATTGAACCCGCGTCCTAGAGACTGATGAGTGAATGAAGATTTAGACCACTACACCATCGGCCCACATCAATTCTGCAACTGCAACAGTTTTATGAAACAGGCCACTGGGGCTCGAAAAACTCCGGAAGTTAAAAAAAACCTGCTTGAAATCAAAAGCACAAATTTTTCAAGGTCCTTCATTGCTTTCAGAAATGTTTCCTGCAGCTTACTTAGTTTAGCTAAGAAAGCTGACTCCAAAAAATTTAGCTCTGACAGGTCATTCTGCAGAAATGCAGTCTTGCATTTCACCATGTGGTGATTCATTTACATGTAGAATTTCGCTTGGGCTTATATTTATGCTTCACACAGACTTACTAGGCTTATAGACAACATATGATTGGGCCTAAGCTGGGGCTTTCGCTTCTCGTAAGGGCACACGGAACTTTGGATAATACCTACCTGGGTGGGAGAGACAAAACTACTGCACTAAGGCCCGAAATAAATGTTTCAGAAAACTGTGTGGCATATGAATATGAAACTTTTAACGAGTTGACGCTCAAAAGTTATTCACTTGTTTATTAGTATTGAACCGTAGTACGTACATCATTTTAGGACAATAAGCTGTCGCTGGCAGTCATAGCCGTCCTCCAGGATCGGCTGATGAATGGCAAGACCTATGAGGAAATTATTAACTAC
Organism: Plectus sambesii; assembly: GCA_002796945.1. Taxonomy (NCBI): domain Eukaryota; kingdom Metazoa; phylum Nematoda; class Chromadorea; order Plectida; family Plectidae; genus Plectus; species Plectus sambesii. The sequence goes on along the minus strand of NIUQ01000557.1, from coordinate 30,663 downwards.
GCCAAGGACGTTGCAAGACGTCGAAGACGCAAATACGAAATCGCGCAATTTCGATCGAAATTGGACAAATTCGTCGAGCAGTTCGACGAAATCGTCTGCGATCCGGACATGCGTCTGAATTTGGACGCCGACCACCTGTACGGCGTTAAGCCGGCGAAGTGTCCAATCCCGTCTGAGGATGTCGAATCGGCGATAAATAAATTCTTCGGCGATTACGACAAATACGCAGTGAAGCCCAACGTTGTTCTGGCGTTGCACCAGTTTTTGACCGGTGTAAAGGAACGCGACGTTCAGCTGCTCGAATCCTATCATGTCGATATTGACTGGACTAACGACGACGCCGTCCGGTCGCACATGAAGCAGTACAGGGTACGCAAGCATTTACGAAAGAGTTTTTATTGGCGGTGGGCTAGGTTTTAGATGCCGTACGCAGTTAGATGATGTTTTGCATAAAATATAAGGTTTGATTCAACGAATATTGGTCGATTGTACTGTATTTTCTGTAATAACTCCGCATCATGGGGTTCAATTCTTCAGACCAGTCTGAGCTCTGGGGACTTAATAAAGGAAGTAAGAAACTATCTTGCTCCTTTACTGTGTACAGAAAATTTAAAGCATTATTTTAAAAGCATGGAGATTCATAAATCTTAATGATAAAGCATGGAGTGGGCGATAAATATCGAAAACGTGCTATCTTTGTGTGACACATATCAATTGTTCTTGAAGGCTTGGTTCGATGAGGAGAAGCATCGCCTGGAGCAGAATAAGAAGAAAAAAGAGAAGAAAGAACAGGAGAAGAAAGGGAAGGCCGAGGAGATGAATAAAAGGATGAAAGAGCACTCGAAGTCGTTCAATTTCGAGGATGAAGACGACGAGGAAATTCCTCAGAAGCAAAAGACCGAAACGGAAATGGAATTCGAGAAATTTCTCCTGGCAATCACAAAAGATTTGGCCCACTGGACGACGCTTTTGAATCCCGTCTTCGAGCTAATCAAACAAGACGAGCGATTGCAGATCCGACTTGGTAAGACTCCGTCGATACCCGCCGAAAAGAAGTGGTGGCTGATGCGGCAATACGAAAAAGCTCGAGGTAGCGCAGGCGCGGACGATGCTTGCGTCGATCTGGCGGTGTACGTTATTCGACTCTATTGGCTAACGTGTCGCACGCTGACCTTCATGCGACACCTGTACAACTGTAACGAGCTCTTTGCCATTGAGACGACAAAGGAAGATCAAAGGACTACCCAAGAAGATCAAAAACCAATTGATGACATTCAACAGACTTCAGGAGACTCCAGAGAATCCAAGAAAGGTGGCAAAGGGACCAGGAAAGGCGAAAAAGGAACTGTTAAAGGTGAGCTGGAAACCACCACGATGGTATCCTTCAAGGACGACCAAAAGACTACCCAAAGCTGGACCACCTATAACGTCAAGGGCACCTACGTCGATGATGGCAACGATGCGTCATTTGATCACTTCCTCATTAGACTGCAATCGAGGCCGCTAAATTTGGCGAACGAAACCTGCGAGACGTACATGCGCCAACAAGGTCTGGTCTGCGCCGCAGTCCGATACCTTATGGCGCACGCGATGAACACGAATATCCTTACCTACGTAAAAACGGGGTATCAGCAGCTCAAGAACGTCGAACTGCTGAACAAACGGGCTGAAAATAGCCTACCATTGTGCATCGTAAACGATCAAGCCTATCAAGTCGTTGCGGATGCTGAATTTCGCGATTTGGTGCAAGCCCAGGAGGCGATGGTTGAACAGAACGATGCCAAACTGGAGCAGGAAATAGGAGCACAGTCGGCCAAGAACTATCGTGATCCAGTCGTGATTCAAGAGTTTACCAAGTTCTTTGCAAAGCCATTCTGGGATACGATAGTCCAGTGGGTCGAAGGCTATCTGGCGCTGACGAATGACCAGCTACTTTTGAGGTTACTACTTCTTTTTTCATGTCTGCATTAGTAGCCTCTGGTGCATTTCTTGAAACTTTTAGATAGGATACGTAGTTTGAACTGATCCAATTACGTAACATGAAAGCTTATTCCGATCAAAACTTATAATAAATAGATTTCCCAATATTGCAGGCTGCTCCACGATCGTTTCTACGTAGACGGCTGTCATCTGACTCCAACCGAGCTGCAATTTCTCCTTTTGTCCGCGTCAAAGTTGCAAACAATCAACCGTTGCCCGAACAAATTTCTCTTTCTGCTAACCTCGTCGGTTCCGCAGAATCAACTAGTGAACGTGATGCTGTACTTGCGAATTCTCCAGCTGAACCAACGCCGCTTAAAAGATAAATCGAAGATCTACCACGGAATACAAATGATCGAGAACGCCAGCTATAAATCCCTGTTTGCAACAAAACTGGACGAATATGACAATCCTGTCGACGACGAGCAAATGTACAGGGTGTCTCAAAAAAAGGATAGTGAGGTTTTTTTTTAAAGAAAGACAGCGAGTCATCTCCAACGACCTACCACGAAGGATAGCCCTTGGGTGGTCCTTCAAATCGCGGGGGTGGGCGGGAACTGCTACCTCAACGTGTACCTGGTACAGGCAAAAGAGTGTCATAACCACTTTCCGGAAATGTCACTTTTTTTGTTCCCTGAAGCGCAGAAGGTGCGCAGAGCGGCTGGAACCCGTTGAAACATGTTCTCCAGACAAAGACGCATCGATTGGTATCCTGAAGTCACTAGATACTCTCAGGGTAACTTCGTGGCGGGACTCCAAATGTTGACTCAGTTGATGGGTTGTGGCAAATCGATTTTTTTCGTTTTTTCGCAATTTTTCTGAATATTTTGCATGATTTCCTTGTTCCCCATGACATTTGGGGTCTAATAGCGCTTAATGATTGCATTTTCTTCGATATTTCGTCAATTTATCCGAGTTTTACTAAAAAAGTCTGTTACAGTAACTGCACCTCAGCAGCAAAGGCTGGTTTCGTTTGTTTATCGTTATTGAGTAAAACTCGGGTAATATTGATGATAATGCAATCTTTTAACGCTATTAGCCCCCAAATGTCATGCGAAACAAGAAACTCATGCAAAAACTTCAGAAAAATTGCAAAAAAACGGAAAAAAATCGATTTGCCACAACCCATCACTAAAGTCAACATTTGGGGTCCCGCCGCGAAGTTACCCTGAGAGTATCTAGTGACTTCAGGATACCAATCGATGCGTCTTTGTCTGGAGAACATGTTTCAACGGGTTCCAGCCGCTCTGCGCACCTTCTGCGCTTCAGGGAACAAAAAAAGTGACATTTCCGGAAAGTGGTTATGACACTCTTTTGCCTGTACCAGGTACACGTTGAGGTAGCAGTTCCCGCCCACCCCCGCGATTTGAAGGACCACCCAAGGGCTATCCTTCGTGGTAGGTCGTTGGAGATGACTCGCTGTCTTTCTTTAAAAAAAACCTCACTATCCTTTTTTTTGAGACACCCTGTACTCATGTTTACAATTCTGTTTCTATATATAAAAAGATGCGATCGAAGGACGCTAAAACTAAAAAGAGAAACTGCAAATCTCAAAGAGCTAAAGTTTATGGGCACTTCAGCTAAAATAAAAGTGCGCATACTAAAAAGTTTCGGTTTTTTAGCACATGAAATAAAAAAAAATTTCGTGCCGAGTTAGGCAACAAACGTTGAAAATTTTTATCCAAAAACTTGTTAATTTCAAAAATTTCAGTTTTCAAAATATTTAAAATTGTATTCATTTGATAGGCGCTTACGTACTAAATTTGCCCCAGCTTTCACTGTATATGTATGAGTGCTTATTTGTGGTCCCTAAATTGATAATAAATTAACTTTCTTATTTCAAGTGCTGAGAAACCTAATTTATTATCAATTTAGGGATCACAAATAAGCACTCATACATATACAGTGAAAGCTGGGGCAAATTTAGTACGCAAGCGCCTATCAAATGAATACAATTTTAAACATTTTGAAAACTGAAATTTTGAGATTAACAAGTTTTTGGATAAAAATTTTCAACGTTTCTTACCTAACTCGGCACGAAAAATTTGTAACAATTTTTCTTTAGGTACAAGTTGATTCTAATGCTGCGTCATGCATACGGCGAATCGGAACAGCTGCAGAAGATCCCATTGACCGAGTGGATGCAGATCGCGAACGAGCAACGGTGGAGCGAGGTCGACTTCGAGATAAAGAAGTACGGCAGCGTTGGCTACTACCTTGGAGTGCTGCACGACCGCTGCAGACCGGACGAGGAGGGAAGAGTGAAAGAGGTGGAGATGATGCGCGAAGTGTTCGACAGGGTTACTTTCATTCCCGAATCGATGATCGCCTTCCTCGTGCAGCTGATCGCGACGGGCGAAGTCCGAGCCAAAGACGACTTCTTTCGACTGCTTAAGCGATATCTCACATTGGGCGATGATTTTCAACCAGTCAAGGTCAGCAGCAGTTGCAAATACCGTAGTTTCTACATTAACCGCACCTTCAATAGGCCCACCCACTTAATAAGCCCGCATGATTAAGGACATCGTTGAAAAATTTTCCTGTACAAAAGACAGGCACGTACATATAGGCACAAGCGCTCCCTTTTTTAAATGTTAATCTCTACGTCGGACTTGTCTTGATAAACGAGGCAGTATGTTAAATTATTCGAGAAATTACTATACGTATAATGTGTTTTCCTAAGCCACAATTGAGGCTACAAATTTGGGCTGGACCGACCCGAATTTCCCTAAAGACAGCCGGTACTCGCTCGCCAAACAGAATTACCGACGACCAGCTAGGCATCGGCCTAAATTTCGCCAATATTTGGTTCCGTGCCCGTCCCGGGGGACGCTACACCTCGGCGGCATGGAGTCATGGGGGGCTAACAAAGGACTCATTAGGTGTTTCCGTCTTTTATAAGACAAAAAGGATATTTAGGAGTTCACAGAAAAGAAGCCTTATTTGCTAACCGACGAAATTGACCAAGCGAAGTTCAAGATTCACGTTAAAAAGAGAGCCGATCAAAGTGAGTTTGACGCACTGTTTCCATCCGAAGATCGAAACATCGATGAAATGGTTCGTCTCGTCGCTGGCCTACACGACGAAACCGATGCTGATCGCGAATTACACAGAAACGAGTTTCAGCGCATTGGTGACATACTAAAGGTACTAAAAGTTCAATGTAATATTATAAAATATTATAATAGTTTAAAATATTATAATAGTTTAAAATATTATAATATTTTATGATATTACATTGAACTTAACATATTAACGCTACACTACCCGACCCAAAGCTTGCATCGCGAATCGACAAGTTTCGCGACAGCGACTTTATAATAAAAAGTTCTAAAATCAGCAGTAAAACATTTGTGAAATCACTGTTGGAGAAAAGCTCAATATTTTCCATTGAGCTTTGCTGGGCGCAACATTTCTTCGAAGCGTACGTGACGGTAATCTGTCATGAAAGCGCCCTAGCAAAACTTTTTGGAAAATGTTGAATTTTTCTCCAACAGTGATTTTACAAATTTTTTACTGCTGATCCGTGTTTACGTTTGATGTTAATCTCCAGTTGTTATGTCTGTATTTCAGGTCATGGATGAAGCGGCGAAAGGCAAGAAGAAGGACACAGAAGAACTTCGCGAGACTGCAAAGATTCTCATGGAATATGACGACTACCTTTACGAAATCAAGAAAAAACGACTACGACACACACAGAAAATGGCCATTCTATACGCCGTCGAAAGCAATGCAAACGTGCTAGAACAGGTTCGTGCTGTGCCATTCCCCCCCCCCCCTCTTGACAAGTTGGTGATTGCGGGGCAAAACTCATGTTCCAAGTAAAATTTAGAAGTTCCAGGTAAATTATAATGATATGTAAATTTTCAAATTCCTGCTAAATGGTGCAGTATTGAGTTCAGATTTCTAAAAATACTTTCATTTTTCCCAGTTAAACTTTTTCAAAAAGGTGTTCTCTGTTTTTGTTGTATTTTTTAACTGTCTATTTAATCATTTTTAGGTGAACACTGGGGAGGGAAAGTCGTTCATCATTGCTGCTATGGCTGTCATTCGACGAAAACAGGGCTTCCAAAGCGTCGATATCATTACGAGCTCTCCGGTTTTGGCCCAACGAGACGCCGACGAAATGCGGCCACTGTACGCGAAATTTAAGCTGACAGTGGCGCACAACTGCTGCGAGGATTTGGAGGAGCGGAAGAAGGCGTACGACTGCGACATTGTTTACGGAGACATGGCCAGATTCCAAAGGGACTACCTCCTTCACACATTCTACAAGAAGCCCATTCTTGGAGACAGGAATCGGGATGCGGTCATTGTGGACGAGGTTTGCGCGGGACTGTTTTTAGTACTTGCAGGTTCAAGCGTACAAAATTTAGATTTTTCATTCCTACTTTCGTTTTTGCTTTGGGTAACCTATCATATTTATTTCTGAATTGTAAATATCTTAAGCAACTTCCAAGAAATTCTGCTTAAGTGTTTTTCACCAGCGGGTCGCCGCGCTTCCCGCGGCGACCCGCTGGCTTACGCCTGCGCTTCGCGTTCGCTCCGTCAGCAGGCGCACCACGCAACAGTCCTTTTACCTATAACCTATCTACCATTGATCTGATTTAGGTTAGATAGGTGAGTGTTTAGGTTGATAAATAAAGTAGTAACTTACTTTATGTTCATGAAATTATTTATATTTTTACTTATTTTGTTGCTAATCTAAGAGCGCACGCATTTTGAAAAGGCACGGGTGGCAAGTTTTCGTGTTGGGACGCGCATCGTCAAGTGCCGTTGCTATGGGTCCTAGCACGAAAACGGCTAGTCCAATCGCGATGAAACCTGCACCAATCAGCTCAGGGATCCCAAAAGCCTTACGATAGGCATAGTCTCCAGGAATAATTCATGTCTTGAAGGGTAGTTGATCCTGACACACTCACACACACACACACAAACAGACGGAATTTGCCACTTAGTAGATAGGATTTTTCCAATCCACTCTCCTTTTAAAAATAATGATTTATTAGAATTGTTCTCTCTGGAAATAAATTTTTGCGAATAGTAACCCTTGCCTGTTTTTCAGGTGGACAACATGCTACTGGACAACGGAAACAACATGCTCTACCTGTCACATAATGTCGTCGGTCTAAATTTACTCGATTCACTTCTAATCTACGTTCACAAGCAAGTCAATCTGCCGATATTCAATGGCGTAAAAACCGACCTCGAGAAGATGCAAGCGAGCTTCGATTCGAAAAGTATCAAGATTGCGATCCTGTCCGACATATTCGGACGGATCACGATTGACGATTTGAGGAGGCTCGCCTCGAGGAAGATGACGAATAACTCGGTCAAGGAGGCGTTCGAAAAGCTGATCAAGGAAGGAATTATCGACGAAGACGGGTACTTGAAAATCGAAACAGAAGAAATCGGTAGCAAAATCTCGAGAATGTTTTCCACAGATCCGGTCTTCCTGAATCGACTCGAGGGAAATTTGCGAATCGTACTCGGCCGTGAACGGGAAATTCGGCTGCCGAAATGTCTTAGCGCGTTCGTAAGGCTTCATCTGGACGAGTTGATCCAGAACTGCAAGAATGCGATTTTCATGTCGCCTGACAACGAATACGTCGTGGATGTGGACCACACGGGCGTCTCGGGATCGCTGCAACCGCTCGTCACGATCATCGATCAGAACACGGGCGCCGACTTGGCCACTTCGCAGTGGAGCGGCGGTCTGCATCAGTTTCTGCAGCTGAAGCACGGATGCCGGGTAGCACCGATCAGTCTGAAAGCGGTCTTTGTCTCGAATGTCGCTTATCTGAAGGTAAATTGTCGCTTTTTCCGTTTCAGTTAGTCCCTTACCGACAATCTGTCTCTTTCGTCCCCAAGAACCCACTCTATAATTCCACGAACTGAAATGAGGAACATGTCCACATGGGACTATTTCAGAAATTATGGTATTTGCTGTTAAACTCTAATCATTTTTCGACATCGAATCGCTATGTTGCCATTTTATTCTACCTCGATTTGCATAATCTTTATTCTGCCAACAACTTAAAAGATAAGAACACTTAATAAGCTTCGTAAAAGAAAACTAATTTCAATTACATGCTGCGGGCATTGTGCATTTTCTCATACAGATCTATCAGTTCATGATCCTAAATTTCTAACATACCAAATCTTCAATGGCTAAATATGCTCAATATTTCCACAATATTTCAATTCTTTAGGGCTATGTGAAAATCAATGGCCTTAGCGGCACGCTGGGCTCCTTCCACGAGAGCAAGACGCTGAAGGATCTCTACGGAGCGGACCTGATCAAAATTCCGACCTTTAAGCCGAAGAACTTCTACGAGCACGTACCGGTGATAGCGAAGTCGACGAGGGACTGGATACAGAGCATATTCGACGAGATTTGCGACCAGGTGATCGTAAAACGATCGGTGCTGATCATATGCGAGTCGATCGCCCAACTGACAACCGTACATGATGGACTCCGATCGAGATATGAAGCGATCAAAGAGGCCAATCGAAGCAGCCGAGAAATCAACGAATGTTTTGATGCAGTCACTATCTATCAACGCGAATTTCAGGTATGCTAGATGTATAAGCAGGCCAAAGTGAAGAGTCCGGGTCTTGGCATGGCTTCAGTAAAAATTTGTGTGGCTACTACCTGCAGCAGTTATCCAAACCCTGTCAAAAATGCTAAAACTTAAATACAGTGAAACCCGGATAAGTCCAACCCGGATAAGTGCACAACCCGGATAAGTGCAAAAAATTTTCTTGCCGCATCGATGTGCACTTATCCGGGTTTCACTGTATTGTTAACCATTGTTAAAATGTTTAAATGCTAGGAAGCTTGTGAAAATTTAGTGATCCTTGGTCCATAAAGTTAGCTTTTTGTCAGCCCCTATTTCAACCAAATATCAGGTACAAGCGTAACCTCAAGAATTGCACATTGTTAGAAGTATTAAGTGAAACCCCTGCCGATTTCAGGAGTTCAAATTCAAAGCCGGCTCGGAGTTGGAGTGCAGTCGGTTGATCATAGCGACGAATCTGGCCGGAAGAGGCACGGATATCAAACTGTGCGCGAAACTGGCTGAGCTCGGCGGCTTGCATGTGATAACGGCTTTTCTGCCCGTCAACTGCCGAATCGAGGAGCAGGCATTCGGACGAGCCGCACGCTGCGGCGAGCCGGGATCCGGACAGATCATCGCCATCAAGAGCAGGTCAGCTGACTTTCCGTTTTGGTCGTTAAGGGAACAGAGGACGAAAATTCAGTTGGATTAATTAAAACAACACACAGTTGTTATATGCAGATCCCAAGAGTTGAAATTTTTGCGTGATTATTAAAGCTTTAAACCAAAAGGAAATTATTAAAAGCGGTCACAAATTTGTTACGCGATCCTTGTTGCTTCGTTTCCGAACTGCCACATACTGTAGTAGTAATGATAAAGTACGTATTTACAGCAAATAGTAGAAAGTTTCGTGCTAAACGGATTTTTTACAATGGCAACCTATTTTTTCGAATTTTTATTTTTAACTGCTGCTTTGGAATTTTGTACTTGATTTTTGAAATACGATGAATGTTTCATATTTATAAGTAGACTTATGTACTTTTTCAGCAACGATGGCATTCACCAGCCTTCGATCTTTCAATTGAAAATGTTCCGCGACAACGAGGAGGTGCACCGGTTGGCCTCTTTGAAGGCCTTCTACGAGTTTCACACGAGGACCGAGGAGGAGTGCCTGCAGAAATTCAAGAACCATTGCAGCAAGGCGCTCAGTTCGATCTACTCGTCCCAGGGCGCCTCCCTGAATGCAGATGAATCGCTGCCGAGACCCGATCAGGTCATGTACTTCGCGCTGCTCGACAAATGGGCCATGTGGTTAGACGAAAAGTCGCCGCTGATCAGCAAATGCGCGGAAAATCATTCCGAACCAGAGAAAAAGTCCATCATCAATTCGGTCAAAAAATTCCTCAAAAAGCATCCCATAGATGGTATGACAGATTCCCTGTTGTGGGTTTCGGGTTCGACGGAAGTATATATATCCGGGCTAGAGGCCGAATCAAGGCAAAAATTTAGTCCTAGTCCAGGTCCGGTCTGTCAGGTTAGAGTCCGGGTCCGAGTCCTGCCAGGACCCGCACTAGTCCAGACAAACGTTTGAATTGGGTCCGGTTGGACGGATGTAATTGTGGTCCAATCAACTGTAACAAAATTTTCAAAAATCTAGGATGCTGTCCACTTTAGATCAAGTGCCAGAGTCGGTCTGGGACAATCGGGGACCCCGAACTCTAGACTTCACTGCTTTAATTCGACGCAAACTGATGTTGTTGGAATTCTGCTATTCCAAGGAGCTCAGATGCGACAATACTTTCCAGATAAAGTTCCAAAATACTTTTCGTGTAAATTTTAGTGGATACGAAAAAATTCGAAACCATTCCTAAATGGATTGACTTCCCGCAGTCGATGATTACGCTCGGCATTATTCAAATGTGTCACGATGATGGATTCACCGCTGCCGAAGCCACGTTCGATCGAGTGCTGAACGACGGCGTTGAGTTTGCGGCCGAAGTACACTACTATAAGGTGGTGTCATTTATGAAGACTTAAAATTTTCGAAAAATTTATTTACATTTTCTATTTTTTAAATATCTAAAAACGCATAACCTAATTCAATTCTGTTTCCTGTGCTCCTTCATTTCTGCCGAGTTTCCGCTCTGACCATTAGCAAGTAACGTCTACCTGCTGTGCCTTTTTTCTCCATTGAACGTCTCTCAGTAATAAACACTAACCTCTAAGTGTGACTGAGTCAGAAAATTGTTAACACCATTTCGAACATGTTCATCTTTTGGATCCCATTTTAACAACGCTCAAGCGTTTGTTGGAAAAAATACAGCAAATAATTGCTTGTATCACAGTAGATGTATATGTTCATGTCGAATTCTGCCTTATGTACTTGTCTTCCTTTAGGCCTGTATGCGGATGAATAACTGGAGCAAGGCGAGAACGACGTTAGAGTCGCTGAAGTTTACCGACACAAAGCCGTTCGAGAGCAACATCGACTTCGCCGTTGAGAATTTCTACAAATCGCGATCGCTTTTCGTCGATCGAATTATACGTCTGCAGCGAGAGGCCACAATCGTCGCCCAGTATCTGAACGCAAAAGAGCCCAATCATATCAAAACGAAGGGGTTCGCCGAACAGGTTCAGTCGATTGTAAAAACGAACGAACTGATCGTCGCTAATATCGACTGGCTCCTGGGAATACCCTGCGAGTATGCACATTCAAAATTTTCTTTTTTGCTTGCAGACTTAACTATTCTTTTTTTGAAAACTTAGGAAAACTAACTATTATTATTCTACCCAATTGAGCTGTTAAGGAAATTTGGTGTTACACTGAAGCAATTTCATTGCGCTGTATTGACTTGAACAATGTGATGACGAAATTTTTGTCATTTTTAGACCAAAGATGTTCATCCGAGACAAGGTGGATGAGACATACGGCGCCAGTGTGTACAAGTCCTTCGTCCGTCAGGGTGTTATTAGTCCGCAGCTGATCGCCAATCACAGTCTGGAGAAATGGCAGCTCGAGCGTCTGCGGCATTCGTTCAAGTTGTCGAAGGAAGCCGTCAACAAAATGATCAACGGCATGCGCGAAGACGCCAGGACGGAAACCTACGAAAATTGTCACGTGTCAGATGTGCGAATTCTGTCCTGTCACGCAAATCTTTCCAGTAGGCTCGGATTCTGGAGCCAGCTGAAGAAAAATGGCGTTTTCTCGAAGATGGTCGAAAAGAGTGATGAAAAGGAACAAAGTGAAGAACAGAGGGAAGAAGTTGGAGAGCAGGACAAAGAAAGGAAGCAGAAAGCGCCAGTCTTCGTGGACAACATCAAGCGAGTGCTGGTCGTTAATCCCGAATATTCCAGCCAGATACCGAACGAGATGGCGGCAATTCTGAAGCGAATTCCTGAACCAGATGAGGATATAATGAGAGATCAGCTAAGACTCAGCAATGAGACCGATCCGTCGATCATGTACGATTTTGACGAAATATCGGCTAAAGTGAAAGATGATAATCTGAAGAATCAGATAGCCGAGCTGATCGACAAGGGTGTCTTCAAGGAGGACTGGATCGCGCAAATCAACCGAAACGTCCTAGGAACGATCGGATTCACGGACGATTTCGAGGGCGTCACCACTGACGATTTGGCGGCCTTTTTCGAGATCAGCTCTATTTCCGCGGCATGGATTTTGGATACATTGTGCGAGGTGAATGTACTGAAACGCCAAACGCTGCATATGCATCGCCTGACGCTGAACTACGAAGTGTGGAAGGCGAAGGTAGGCGTTCATTTGGAAAGGAAAGAGAAACCGGAAAAAAAGAAGAAGAAACGAGAAGAAAAGTCGGATAAGACGGAGAAAAGTAATCTGGAAAGGAAAGCTGAGAAACAAGAGATCCAGGTGGTGGAAAAACTGGGGAAGAAGCAGAAAAAGTCTGGTATGGAAAATGAAAATTCTACCGCAAGGTTGGAGAAGTCTGAAAAGAATCAAGACAAGGTTTTTGCGGGAAAAAATGCCGAAAACGAGGACAATTCGGCCAAACATGGGACAAAATTGATCGCGAAATACGCCTCCAATTTGGATCTGATTCGAAAACTGCCCAACTTGAAGAACGTCACCACGGCAATGATCAAAACTATGTGCCGCATAGGGGACAGTGCAACTCTGCTGTCCTTCTACAAACTGCTTCAGGACGAGGGAATAATTGAAGACTACAAGTACACCAAATTTCGACTCTTTGGAAAGCTGGACTGTTCATGTCTGCCGCCTTCCATCGCAAAACAAGTCGACGACTTCCTCAGCGACCGCTTCGCCTACTCGTTCGCCCTCGAACATATCTGCCAATCGCTCGACGAATCCTTGGTCGATCCACGAACGCCCAAAAAGATTTTTCTGTCGGAAAATCCGCAAAAACAGCTGTACGATGAACTATTGCAGCTCGGGATCTTATTGCCATCCAGAATCTTTACGGATGATCACAATCATCTCGAAGTGGAAGACTACGATTATTTCGATGATGTTCTGAAAGGGGTCATCAATGAGCATCGGCTGAAACTGATGGACCAGGCCGACTTCCACCTGGAACTGGTGCCCTTGGCGAAATACTTCCAAGCTCAGGGTCATGCGCTGGATTCGGATTCCAGAGCCGCCATAGAAAACGGTCTCAAAATGGTCATCACGAAGAAGGAGGCCGGCGTCGGGTGGTCGCTGATGTCTGCCGTTGCAGATGGCGCTTCCTGGGTCGGGAAGAAAGTGTGGTCCAGGGTCAAGGCAGTTGGAAATTTTTTCTACTGGATTGGTTCGGGAATTGCCAGCTGGGCGGCTCCCTACGTCGATAAGGCCATTAACACCTTCGATAACGCCGTCGAATCGTCGATTGCGTTCGGTCGACAAGTGAAGGAGAAAGTTACGGAGATCGTGAAGCAAATTTCAGAAAACGAAATCGTCAAAATGGCCATAGAACCGGTGAAGGAAGTCGTGGGTACAGTAGGTGGAGCGGTGGTGGAGCTCGGGCAGCGGGCAGTTGAAGGCGCTATCGAGGTGGCCGGAGCGGTCAAAGATGCGGCGGTGATGGTGGCCGACCAGACGGGAATCACGGGAGCGGGTCGATTCGTAGCCGAAACAGCCGTGGCTGCAGGTAGATGCGAAACTATATAAATTGGACGAGAGTAAATTTTCAAAATTCTAATATGAAATTGGATAGTGTAAAATTTAATTTGGTTTTAAATCGAAATGAGATGCGAAATTTTTTCAGCTGAAAACTACCCTGCCATGAATCCTCTGCACAGCGTCATTTTTTGCTTTTTATTTGTGAGGGGTTAGCCAAATGTCTGTCAGTTGAAATTGAAGTAAGAAGATTTGATCAACACAGAATTATCAAAATGAAAAAGTACAAACGATCACTAATTTAGTTTCAACGTATACATTTTATAATTTTGATTTTGCTCAATTTCCAGGTCAGGCTGTTACTGGTACAGCTGTAGCTTGCGCTTCGGCCATTGGTGGCGTGGCCAGCGCTGCGGGCCAATACATTGCGGAGAGCAAAGCATACCGGCTGGCGAAGGAGGCCTTCGTCAGCTCGATGAATTTCGCCAAGAACTGCTACAAGAAGATGGCGACTTTCGTTACTGCTGTTGCTGAATCCTACCAGTACTACAATCAGTGCAGAACGACGGCGAAACGTCTGGCACTCGAAAATAGGGGTCTCGTTGACGAGCATATGCTTCTGAGAAGCTTCGACAGCTGCATCGCCAGCCAGAATCGCGGGGAACAACTCGACCAGTGCTTCGAAAACGTGAGCAGCTTTTAGCTGGCCTACATAGCTCCAACTTCAGCTAATCACGCAACTTCACCATCGCATTTATTCTGCAAGAGTCTCTCTTTTGCTTAAACTTTCCTTTCTGTCTAAGCTAAACTAATTAAGTGCACAATTACCGTATTTCTTCCAATAGACGCCCAGGGCGTCTATTTTTTCAATCAAGGCTTGAGGGGGGCGTCTATTGGAGGGGGGCGTCTATTAGAGGGAGGGCGTCTATTATTTCAACCGGTTTTTAAACTTGGCGTTAGTTGGAGAGAAGGCATCTTTTTCTTCCAATTGCTACTTCAGGATAGAATATAATTCATAAATAAAAGGATTATGTGATATCACTAGTAGAATTTGAATGGTAGTTCAGTACTGACCTACACTGCATAGCATTGATTACTTTAATTGTCCTAGAGAGGGACGATAATTTGGGGGGGGGGCGTCTATTGGAGGGTGGGCGTCTATTTTTTCAATCAAGGCTTGAGGGGGGCGTCTATTAGAGGGGGGCGTCTATTGGAGGGAGGGCGTCTATTGGAAGAAATACGGTAACTGATACTGTTGGGATTAATATTATGCTGATTATTAAATAATCAGCTGAACTAATTAATACTGTTGGGATGAACACGTTGATCGGTTTACAATTTTACATTTTTTTGTACTATACTACTGAATAAGCAACACTTAACTCAGAATTTCTATGTTTAGTTTTATCCCAGTAGTGACGAATACAGTTAGTATAACCTGGTTTTCTCGAAATTACGCCCCCCCCCTCTCTGAGATCAATATGATGCGCAGATATTCCGAGGCACTACATATGCTGGTCGGATAGAGCCACTACGTTTGTCCAGTCTTATATAGAAATATCACCCAAAGATTCGTTTTCAAGGTCTGTGTGATGACGCGAAAACGGCATTTTCGTAAACGCCCCGGGGCTTAATTTCGAGAAAATCCGGTAGGGAATTTTGTGTTTCAGGTCCTTGTCTGTCGAAAGCTTCTCAAAAATGGCCACAATCAGCTATAACTGACGCTTTGCGTGCGTATTTTCAGAACATGCGCGAGTACCTGGCGAGCTTGGTGAATTATTGGCTGCTCGATGTTAACCAGCTGGCCAGCGCGCCGCTTCAAAAGCAGTTTCAAGACGCGATCCAAATCGACGAGAAATTGTTCGCTGAAGTAATGGCTGAAAATTGCCAGGCGATGAGTCAGCTGAAGGCCGCTCTGTCCGAGCATTTCCTCGTACTCGCAAATGTGACGAAAATCGTCTTCTACCAGCTGATCAAGCAGTTCAGCGCGCACCCGAGCCTTCATCTCGCTTCCTTGCCTCTCGCTGATTTACCTCTTGGAGCCATCCAATGCAATTTCGACCGTCTCGATGAATCGCTAAAAATTACCTGCGAAGAAGTCCAGAAGTCGCTAGAGGCAAAGAAAGACAACCTTGAAATATCCGAAACCACCGAGACAGTAAAAACGGACTTGTCCGCCCTTTTGAAGGCGCAGATCGAAACGCTGACGAAAAGTCTGGCCAATTCGATCGTCGTCGATCCGTCCGTCCGCGTGATCACTGCCTATCTGTCGCACTGCCGCGAAAAACCTCAACTAGCCACAATGGCCGATTTCCAAAAAGAGGACACCGAAGTGAAGAAAGCGCTCGCCGGCCTAAACGCCGTCATTCAGAGCAAGAGAAACGTCGAGTTCCTGAAACAGGAGATGAACGGGTTGGTCTACGAATTACTGCACCGAAGGCCTGAAAATCAGGCCCTGTTGCGCTTCGCCGTCAGCTACGGTCTGCCGCTGCCGCTGTCGACCGTCACACCGATCAGCATAGCAGTTCACAAAATGGTCACCACCGTCAGCCAGTATTCCGCCGGACTCGTAGTGCGCGTGTTTGACGAAGAGGTAATTCGCGAAATGATTGTTCTTGTTCCTATGCAGGGTTTACTTTTTAATGTTTGGCTTTATGTTCGTGGCTAGGAGTTGCCCATGGATACTGATCAAAGATGATAAAAAAATGACATAATGACAAAAATGCCCTTCATAAATTTCAGTGATAAAACCGCACCAAAGAGTCCAATCATATCAGAAAATGCCCTTCAAAAAATGACAATAACCTACGACGTTTTGAGAACCCGCTACCGCAAAAGTTTCTCCTGTGTTCATCTAAGCGCTGAACATACCTCAGATTTTCGGCGGGCAGTGTTCGCGGCCGCTCTCCGCAGACACTGTCCAGCGGACTCTCCGCTAGGTATGTTTAATGAATGGTCTCTGGCCTGCGCGCACGCGCGCGCGCAACCGACTATATTTCGTAATATTGCGTATTACTCGGGAATTTTGCATCAGAATAGAATAAAATTTAAAACAGCACAAGTTCAATATGATTTCCATCTCCCGGTAAAGTTTGGTCGTAATCGGCTTCAGCTTTCAAAAGTTACAAGCGTTTCCAACTCGCGCGCGTGCAGCCGCTCGCTCGCTGTCCGCTGGACAATGTTGAGACGGTTCAATATTGTCTGTGGACACGTTTAGACAACAGAAATCTGTCCGGCGGACACGAGTGAGGTATGTTCAGCCGCCGGACTGTGTCCGCGAGGTCTGTTCTGCCCTTTATGAGACCCGTCTTAGGAAATCTGGTCAATTTTTTTTGCAAAAATACCTCGTTACTTTAAAATTTCTAATGTAATATGCGTTTCTTTAGTTATTGTGATTTTATACTTGTCGAGTTCGTAAATGTTGATCAACTTCTAGGCGAATTTCGAAACCGACCGTCCGCTGTTCTCTATGGCGACTAAGGAGGGCGCCAAGAGAAAGATGAATCTGCGCTACGTTCGCCGGATGCTTTTCGTCAGCCAGGCGGACTACTTCTCCTACGTCAGCCTGAACGACGAATCTCTGTCCACGGACAATCTACCTGCAGCAGCCATGTTTTACGAAGCGCTGATGACCGCGCTGCCATTTACAAAGAAGTTCTTCCCGAAACGACATGACTCGTTCCGCGAAATGCTGATCGATCAGATTTAATTGGTTCATTTTCTGTAAACTCATTAAAATCGTTGCTATTTATTCATATTTAGCCAAATTTTTGCTCATTTGTTTGCTTCACTCGTTTCATGTTAGGGTGTGTCACTTTCAATCTTCAGATCCGGTTAAGTGCTTGTTCCCCTTACGTAGGCTATGCATGCCGTCTTATACTACCTATTTTGTTCGCATTTATTGCATCTTGCATTTAGTAAGTCTTACACTGACTATTACTCATGTTACACGAGATTGGGTAGTAGTAGTATTACAAATGTTTCAGGAGACCGAGTAAGTCAGATGCACTGCTAGTATCGTCTAACGGTTTACAACGTTCAGTAACCATGATTAATTTTTGTATTGCCATGCGCGCCTTTGGCCACATTTGTCGAATAAAGATTTATGCGCTTCTGTGGTGAATTTTGATCAAATTGAGCCGTTTGATCGAACTGTGATCACAATACCTCTTGCAACACACTGTATTTTGAATTTCCCGTCGATTCATCGGATATGGATTTACATGTAACCACATCGAATTATGTATCAGAGCTGGAAATTATTTAACCGTACTACAATGTTCTGTGTTATCATGTATTTGCTTAGAGTAATGGCAGAATCTGCTTTATCGTCGACGAAAGACGGCGATCTGAAAATGGCTCAATCGAAATTCGTTGCCGATTTGAGGCGATTAGCCGCAGCGTACAAGAATTGGGATGCTGAACGACAAGAACGGGGCCGTTGGATCGATTCGACATTCGAATTCGGCCGGAAACGCCGACTCGTTTCAGCCGAAGAGACGAACAAAATTTGGAAATCTGCATCACTGGAGGAACAATCTGGATTTTTCGCCAAGTTTCCACTCGCTGTTCACATACTGTCAGGCAATCTGCGCGGTATGAGCTCCAGTCTGCAGTCGGACAATTGGTACCTGACGAAAATCTACTTGTCCAGTATCGAATTCCTCCGAACCGACATCGTCAAAATGTACGAAGAGGAGGGCCATTCTAGAAGCGAGGAAATGAAGGCAGATATGGAGAATTTCGAAAAGTATCGAGGAATACTGATGGATAAGTTGGCGACGTGGCGACATCCCGGCTACCACAGCGACACTCTGAACGAATGGGAAAAACCGCAGAGTTTGGAAGGAATTCCCGCTGAGCACAGCTGGTGGGATGAGGAACTGAAAAGGGGACAGTTCGGTGAAGGGAAAAATGAGGAAGAGGAGGAGGAATGGTGGAACAAATAGTATATCTTTTAGTGAACTTTTGCTCATATATATTCACTTACCAATATGTTATCTGCCTTTTTGCTTTCTAAGAAGGCGTGTTTGCATTTTAATGGTTGCTTTTGAAACACAAAGTAAGTAATTTTGTCCTGAACTTGCCTCGTGTTCAAAATACGTTTTAGAACACACCCTGCAATGCTAGTAGACTTTTCGTAAATTTAGTTAGTTTGGAGTACTTGCAAACATAAGGCACAACCGTGATATGCAAAAATGAATCGCACAATACCATCGCCGACATGTACACGCACACATACGTCCGTCGGTCGACCGCGAGAATTGTACGCTACGAACGTCAGCTACTATATATAATTATTGTAAGAATTCTTAAATATATATATATAAATGTAGGTATTTTCGAGTAGTAAATATTGGAGCGACGACGAAGGGTGGGTGGGTGTGAAAAGTAAAAGGACGAGGAAACGGTGTATTGAAGTTAATGACGGTGCTTCGGTCGACGTCAGGCGCCA
Organism: Plectus sambesii; assembly: GCA_002796945.1. Lineage (NCBI taxonomy): Eukaryota > Metazoa > Nematoda > Chromadorea > Plectida > Plectidae > Plectus > Plectus sambesii. The sequence goes on along the minus strand of NIUQ01000557.1, from coordinate 11,573 downwards.
CCAACGGCGTAGAAGCGGCGTAGAAAAGGAGGAAGGAGAGGACGTGTCGGAGTAGACGTAGTAGAAGTATCGTCGACCGGCGTCGTCGGTTCCAAGCCTAAGCATAAGCCTAGAAAAGTAGTAAGCACGTTCGGTTGGTTGACGAGGATCGTCGAAGCGGGCGATCGGCACTAAGCAGACGACGACGACCAAGGGGGAGGTCGGTGGTCGAACCGAATCGGCGGAATCGACGAGGAATAAAAAGAGAGGGGGCGGACGGCCGAAAATAGAACGAGTCTGTAGAGGACGTGTGGGCGCAGGGGGTGGAAAACAAATCGTCCAATCAAAGGATAAGTCTCAGTGGATCGCATATGCTTTGGAACGCATATGAATTTTCATTTGCTTTGCCACATCAGTTAATTCCAATGTTTTTTGATAGGATCCAGGTATCTTAGTGTTGTACAGATGTTTAATAATCGAGATTGAAGTTTTTTCATCATCAGAGCGAACCGAGTACGCATACATCAAAGCAGTCAACAGATCAGTGCATTCTTTAACGCTCATTACGGAATTATCTCCATGTTAGCAATATAGCACTGAACAAGAAACGCATCGAAATATCATTTGTTCACATTGAACCGTGACGAGCCTGGACCATTAGGTTGGCATCACTGAAGAGCTGTCTGGTCCACGTGCCGCAAGAAATCATCTTCAGGCCGCGAAATTTCTTCGTTGAGGAGAGGCCACGGAGCGCTCTTTCAAACGAGGCGTTGGCATCGCGCATGGCGATATTCAGCAAGTGAGTCATTTCCATAAAGAAACGTCCCTTTTCTGGTAACTTATGGCACGGGAAAGTTTATATAGTGAATTTCACTTATGGCGGTTCTCCATTTACCGCTTTAAGTGAATTTCACTGTATATTAGGATACAGTGGAATTCGTTTATAGCGGTATCTGCGGGACCGGCACTTTTTGACTGGTATAAGCGAACTTGTTTGTGTGGGAAGACACACTTTGGGACCGGCTAAACTTGACCGGTATAAGCGAAAAACCGCTATAACCGAAACAGCTATAAGCGAATTCCACTGTAATTACTTTACACTGCATTGTGATTACAAATTTTTTCCAATCAGAGTTCGTCTTTCGCTCGTCTTTCACAGCAAGTAGCGCTGAAATGTCGCTTTTCCCTTTTCCATTGTTAGCAAATTGCGCAAAATGGCGACAGATGCAACTTGTAGTTTCCATAACTGCCCGCAAACGCAAGCACTTAAAAATATTTTGCTGTGATAAGAAAGCTGTTAATGCTAGTTTTGCTATTACTGCCAGGATCAGTGACGTCCCAATAGCGATAACGTCATTTACGCGTCACAGACTGGCACACCGCACGAAGCAATCAATATTATCACCGACCTGCAAATGATGCAAGCGTATTTCCGACAGAATGTTCAAACGACATTTCAGAGTACTAGCTTTGATTGTCTCCTGCAACTGCGTCTATTTGCTTCTCTGACGCAAGTAGCACGCAAAAGCAGAGTGAAAATAGCAGAGCAGAGGAAACTTTAACTGAAATGCAATTCTATTTGCTCATATATGCAACTCATACTATCGATAACTGGCCGCTGACGCAAGTACTAGAAAATGTTTTGCTATGATAAGAGAGGGTTGGCTGTTAGTGCTTGTCCTGGCAGTAACAGCAAAACGAGTCAATAACAACACAGACTGGCACGCCGCACGAAGCAATCCCGGTTATCACCGATCTACAAACGATGCAAACATGTTGCAAAGAGCTTTAAACGACGTTCCAGAGCACTTGCTCTTATTGTCTCCTACAGCTGCATTCACGAATAGTCGTTTCAGTCACTAAACCAGCAAAAAGTTCTGCTCTTCGAGCGGAGAGTCGGTAAGTGACCAGTGCAATTTTACTTCTTCTAATGATACTGCCGTAAACCCTCCAATAGTCGCCCTGGGCATTTATTATTTCAACCTAGCCATGAGGGGGCGTTGATTACTTCAACCTCGACTTGAGAAGGACATTAACTGAAAAATCGGCACAATACCAGTGACAATCATGGAATATTCGGCGCCTTTTCCAGTCTTCCCGCTTACGCTCATTACTTTTTTGGGTCACCGATCGATTAATGTATACCTGAGATGGTTCTGGGAGATTAATGTTGGCCTAGATTGCACAGGCTTTTATTATTTGATTACTCCGAGGGGGGCGTTCATTATTTCAACCTGGGCTTGAGGGGGAGGCGTTTATTGAAGGGTAGGCTTTTATTGGAGGGTTAACGGTTTGTTTATTATAAAGATCTAAAGATTATAAAGATCTACTATCTTAATTCCTCCTCTTCATATGTCTGTGAGTCATATGGTTGGAGGTTGAGGGATGTTTTATAAATTGTTTCATAGCATTTTACGAATTTCTGACCTCTACTGTCAGGTCAGAGATTAATTTTTCGCACTAATATGTCAGAGTCAGGTCAGATATTTGATAACATCAAATAACGCTGGCTATAAGTGACTGCTTTGTGACCGATGGATCGTTCGATTCGATCGAAAGTGATCGATCGTAATTGCTTGCTCTGGATTGTTGGATAAACAGAAACACCCTCACCGTAGCAATTTCGATCGGCTACAAACTAGATAATCTCTTCCATCAAACACTCAAACGAACATGCATTGGGCTACATATATAGAGCTTCTTTCAAATGTTTAGTTACAAACAAAGTAAGATGTCTAGGAGAATTTGAAGTTGAAGAAAACACCCAGTAGATAAAGGAGAGTATGATTATTCTTAAGCTACTAAAGAAGTGTAATATAATTAGTCATGCTTTCTTCGCATTACCCACCGACAATATATCCTTAGGCTTACTGCTGCTTAATGCTAAAAGCGAGTTATATCGCTACCCTAAAATGGAATTTGGCTATCCGTAGGCTCAGGTCACCTCTCGGACTTAGGAAAAATTTCGCGTTTTCGCCGCTCTATAGAGGAGAGCGGCTCTCTCACGCGGCGGGTCGTAAATCTATGATCTGTCAGTTCGCGCTCTCTTGGGTGGCAAGTTGACCTAACGCTATTGCGTCGGTAACCGAGCCTCTATCGCGCCCCAAATAACGTACGTTTTGGCGCTTTCTTTGCCCAAGTTAGATGTGAACGCAAGAAAGTAATGAAAGGGAAAATAAGGTATAAAAAGTTTTAAAGCATGTACAGTAAAATTAGTTTGTGACGGTAATTTTGGCCTGTCGTATAGTGTACACTCCCAAAAAAGTTTGTTTTTATCGATATTTCGTTTACCGTATTTCCTCCGATAAACGCTCCCCTCAAGCCTAGGTTGAAAAATTAAATGCCCCCTCCAGTAATCGATCGCCCTCTTTAGGGTGGCTAAAATGATGAACGCCTATGCAGTATAGGTCAATGCTGAGATCCCATTCAAATTTGCCTATTAATATTGCACAATCTTTTTATTTATAAGTTATATTCCAAGTTGAATTGGCAATTGGGAAAAAAAATGCTTTCTTTATAAGAAGTACACGGTTCAAGCATCGGTTGAAATAATAAACGCCCTGGACCTTTATTGAAAGAAATACGGTTTACCGGTAATATTGGCCAGTCCCTTACAACTGGTATAAACGATTTCCACTGTTAAGCAAGAATGGCAAAAAAATGCAACCAATATGAACGGGTACGGGAAGTATGAAAAGTAACTGAGTCGCAAGAGTGAAGGTTCCTTCCCCTTTTAATTGTACCTATTGAATTTGTTTCGTCCATTGACCCTTGTGTCTCCTTGACAAGTGAAAAATTCGGCGAGATGCGAATAGTTTGTTCATGACGAACTCTACCGTTACATCGCTAGCCTACTTCCCCATCGCGCACAATCTTTTTCATTTCTTGAAATTCCCCTTGCTCAGGGAGGGCGTCAATTGGCATACACTTGTCACATAACATTTCGCTAGCGACCAGTCCATTTTCGCTGAGGAATGGGAACACGGCTCTGAGACCTTCTTCAAACAATCGTACACTATCGGATTGGTTTTGAAGCACACGCGCATCCGCTTTCGGTGCCGCCATATTCACGTTTACTCGTATGAAGCATTTTGCCTTCGGTCTCTTTGACCCGCTCGTTACTGTTTTACAACCTGCCACCCGAGAGAGTCTATTGTCTGTAGAGCGCGTATTGACAGGTCACAGATTTACGACTCGCCGCGTGTGAGAGCTGCTCTCCTCTATAGAGCGGCGAAAAACGCGAAAATTTTTCTAAGTCCGAGAGGTGACCTGAGCCTACGGATAGCCATGGAATTTTTTCATTTTCACATGCACACTGCGGAAAAAAGCGCTATACTGCAAAATTACTTTGATTATTTCAATTTGTTAATAAATAATCAGATTCGACATGTCATTAAATTAGCACTATCCTACTGATCTCAGTGTTCTTCGTCAAAAAACTGCTGTTTGTTGGCGCGTAACTTTTTATTCTACAAATAAATAAGACTTACAAATGACGGTAGCTTCCTCTTGAGCTTGCACCGAAAAATTTTCCATAGAGCCCATCCATTGTGACTCATAGACATTGCAGTCTTTGACCGACTATGCCAACGCTATGAAAACCATTTTCAATTCTGAATTGTTATTCGAAACCATATAAGAATTTCTACAATTCGACTATTAGAAAAATTTCTACATCCAAAAGTTTTACTCGGTAGGCTGCTGTGACGCAGATTCGACGTGATTGCAGCGAGCCCAGGGGATATGGCGCTTTCGTCGACTTCATACAGCCTGGCTTCTGTAAGCGTCAGCTATAAGACTTTGGACGCGGGGCTATTTCTCCAAGAAGGGAAAGATATCAATTATGCATCATCGGATCGTGCAGCTAAACTAGTAGCTCAAATGCCCAGAAAGGATCGAAAAGCTCTCATGGAGCCAATTGAAAGGGGTCTGATTGATCCTCAAAGCGTGTTCTACCTAATCGATGACAAGAGCGAAGGCCAAGTAGCTATATGTGTCGAAGACTTTATTAATCTGGCGTCTACTTCCTCTTCTGACCCAAGTAGCGAGCAACAGCAGGACGAATATGGTCATTCCAGTGTTCAAGGTCGGTGTCGAGTGCAAGCAGCATACGCATTTAACAGACAAGGAGACACAAGTTTTGGGAGGACTCTGTTCATGGCTATAGATTTTGCAGGGCCTTAATTTGAAACCATAGAAAAGGTTTCAGTACCTTTGAGAACAATGCATTAACACTGCTATAATTTTAGGTTTGAAGTTTTATTTCTATGAATAAGTTTCGCGTCTTAAGAACGGACGAGTTTTTGTGGGAATGATTCAAACGGCACTTTTTTAACGCCGATATTGAATCAAGCGATCGCACCAGATTTGATCCGAAATCCATTTAATATTGTAATGCCTCTTTGTGTCGTGAGAAAGTAAACCGTTGGGAGATTTAAAATATACCGTATATTTTTAGTCTATACTCCGACCCCACAAAGACTGATCGAAGCTCTTCGTCGAATATCCGTGTCCGACAACATTTCAATGTCCGCGTACACGTCCATCGACAGCGAAAGTGGCTACTTATCGCCAAGTGAGCCGTCGCGGTCACGTACCACTACTGACGAAAGTACGGCTAGCGTTGGAACCATGAACTCAGAAACTCCAGTGATCCCGGAGTCGCGTCCACCACTTCGGCCTTCCTCTCCCCTCGCTGCATCATTGAACACTCAGAAGGCGCGTATATTCGAAAAGTTTCTCTAACTTACTAAGTATTCAAATTTTGGTCTCACCGCGAAAAGATATCGCTGCATATCTTATATAGAATAAGTGGCGGGTCAAGTAGGGTAGCAAACTGGGACGTTTGAGAATACGCAATCTAGAGCATTCGCAGTGGGCAAATGTTTTTCGATCTGCGCAAGAATCACTGTAAAACATTTTACAATAAAAAGCTCAATTATATGCATATAATTTATTCTCGTTACAGTATTCCGAATCAAACGATGCTGGCGCGTTCGGACAAAGGATCAAACGACCAAGTTTCTACTTGCCTGAGGACGGATATATGAAGTAAATATGAGAAAAATAAACTTGAGTTTCTTGGACCGGCACTTGTACTGTTAAAAATGTTACGCAAAATTATCCTTTCTAACGTCATTTTCTGCGAATTTAAAGCGTTGATTACTCGGATATTACAGCACTGAGATCCAGTTACTGAATTAACAGTACTCGATATTTTATAAATAAATTCAGCATATAACAGAGCGATCACGAAAACGCCAAACTGAAACTCAGTTCTTGAATTTTCAGTTTTCAATAGTACTATAAAGTAGGCCGCCAAATGATGAGCTAATGAATAAAACGAAAAAATAATACGGCGTGTCTCCGAGCGTCTTAATAAGATAACCAAAGCTGACATTTTATGCATCATTCAGTGAAATTATTTATAGCTGCTGTTTGTTGCAGAGAGATATCGCCTTCCGAAATTATCTCTTCCGACGCTGTTTCAAAGTACACTGATATTGAGAAAAAAGTTCCCAAACTAGACGAATTCAATGCATCCGACGAGAATACCGCAAGGAATAAGGACGAACGCTGGAGGAAGATAAATACAATACTGAAGCGTCGATTCCTGTTACCGTTCATAATTGCTGTCGTCGTGATAATCGCTGCGGCTCTTGGTCTCGGCATTTATTTCTATTTAAAAGATCCTCTTTTGGAAAAGCCTCCCACTACAACCCCTGCTGCTCCATCTCGAACAAGCAACGAAACGTTTAATTGTGTTAATGGAAGCACCTATAAAATTACCCTAGATAGTGCGCAGCTTCCACTTGCTGAGCTCAATATACCGGAAAAGTATCCAACATTAATAATGGGGAGTCTTGAATATCTCTTCGTTTCCAATGTGACGAGATGGGTGGATGCGCAGGCGTATTGTACCGCCTGGTGCGGCTATTTAACGTCGATAAAAGGACCGGAAGAAAATCAAAAGATTCTTGGTATGTACAAGTTACTCTTGAATACTCTTGAATATCAGGGTACAGTTAAGAGCGCATTGCTTCCGTGCCGTTCTTTTCATTTTTTCATCCCCTTATTACCCCAGCGGTTACACAGTTAGTGAGCGTTTGCTCATTTATAATTTGCACTTGATGCTAACAATATTTTACTCGAATGCACCTCTTCGAGTTCAAGGATTCGAGAATTTCTTTCAATTCATCTGATAATACCTCATTGTATTGTTGCACACGATGGTATAAAATAGATTACTTCAGAAATGGTCAAGGGGCATATGCCCACATTTTCCCACTACTGGATAGGTTGGAAAAAGTGGAACAACATGTGGTACTTGGACGATGAATCCAACAGTTCATATTCCAATTTTGCTCCGGGCGAATACAGTAAGTTTGGGTCATATTGGTCAAATTATTTAGGAATACCCTCTAACTATATTGGAAAGATGGGTAGTTATTGCATATACGTATTGCTGAGGATAGATCAGATGAACACCAATTGAGCTTTGAAATTATGCACCCTGTTGTCTCAAGAAAATACCACGAAGTTGGCTACCTTTTATTGAAAAGAAGTGGTTTCACTAGCGGGATGGGTGCTGCTTAAAAAGTTCCTTGCTCCAGTGTCTCCTACTATGTCGAAAACAGCATGGTCATCTCGGCAATAATTTTTCAGATCTCCAGAGCAACGACAACAATCGTTGGGGTTGCGTGGAAGTCGATGGCAGGGGATTGTGGTCGTGGTCCATGCAGGATTGTAATGCAGTGCTACCGTTTGTGTGCGAACGAAATTCATCCGATCCAATGATACAGTATGTTATTAAGGTATCTGATACGTCCCTGTCCCTGAATCACGATCATTTCAGGAAAACGCCATTCGCTCCCCACCAAGAGGTGAAATGCCAGGATGCTGGAGGAATGTGTAAGATGGACAACGATTGCGCCGATGGTACGCAGCAGAGGCATCTTTGTCCGGAACAGCCGATTGATATTGTGTGTTGTATGCCGAATAAACGCAAGCCTCCTCCAGTATTCAACTCGACGGTGACGACGTGCACCGACGCCGGCGGTGTCTGCAATCACGTCGTTTATGACGAATGCAGAGGCAATTTTGTAGCGTTTAATTTATCCCAATCATGCCCGTCTACACCCCGGACATATGATTGCTGTATTAAAAATGTAACTTTCCCCTGAAAGCTATCCACTCTTGAGATTCAACAATTTAAAAGAATTTGCATTGAGGGTTCTTATTCTTGGTGATGTTTCATACCTCGCGCGCTAATAAACGGTGGGATGATTGTGATGGTGGGTGTCAAAAAGTCTTTTGACAGCATATTTCATCTGTGATTCACTGTTCGCTCGACGTATTGCAGTAAAAATTGTATTTGTTTTTTGATAATGCATGTTTTGTTAACGTCAGCCAGGTATTGGCAATGTTGTACACAGTTGATGAGCATTCTAATAAATTTTCTCACTGCTTTTTAACTAAGTAAAAGTTCGTCGTATCCTAACGGGAAGTTTGATCATTTCAAAATTTTATTTTCGTTTGTGCGTTAATACTATATCAATCGATACGTTTTAAAACGATATAATTAAATACTGAATCGAGTATTGCAATATTTTAGTGGAAAATATTCGTCTGTTAGCAAATTACTGGGAGAATTCGACATCAGAAAAATTTTCGCGACATTATCCTCTGCTTATTGAACTTATTTCTTGCCACGAAAATATTGCTAATAAAGTAATTGCAAATGATTTTCACCTTAATGTTATTCTTCAATAGCTGCTTTATGGAACAAGCACAGTGTATTGTGTTCGGAAAATTGTCAGACGTACTACAGGGTGGCGCAAAATAAAAGAGATTTGGCGATATTTTTGTTTTTAGGCCGAATCAAGCCTTGGCGTCTATTGGTCGGTTGTAGCCCACGGTCTGGACTATCAATTGGCGCACTTTTCGAAAAAATATTTTTTAGGAGTACTTTGTGAAGTGATACTGAGGCCCAAAAACAGCTTAGTAAAACGGCACACCCTATTTGGGCCTATAACTTTGCAGCCAGTTGACGGATTTAGCTCAAACTATGCACAATTGTTAAGCTGATATCTGGGAAGAACGAGCCAAAAGGGCTTGTGAATCGCGCATCTGAAAAAAAAGTTGTGACCAATTTATGAAGTGCAATTTATGAAGTATCAACCGCGCCGCAATGCCAGCGCCGTCAACACTCACACCTCGTCCAACCAAATCAAGAGTGATTGGTTTAATTAAAGAGGAGTTGCTGGGGTTAGATAACGATCTTCTGTCAATTGTTACCGAATTTTTTTATTGGTGCTACTGATAGTGTGATAATAACATTGACTTGCTTCATTGCGAATTGAGTGCAGCAATATTTGCAAGCTAAAAAATTTACGGCTTCGAGAACTAAATTTTTCAGTTTGTCTTGGTTCACACAAAAATGGGAATATGAATACGGATGAAAATATGTATCAAAAACTGTTAGTGCTACAGATCACGGTACTGATTAGGAAACTGGCATGCGATTACGGTACGGATAACGACATTGACGCATAGTTAAGCAAGATTAAGTATCATATTTCCGCAAAGTATTAACGTTTCTTGGGTAATAAAATGTAAGGTGTATTACAAGTATAATCAAGCAGTAAGCTAAGGGAAGTAATCCTTCTATCACTTCTCTGCATCGATAATTCTCTTTATCAACGAACAGTCTTGGACGACCACAGCGCCTGCGACGAGGCATCGTACAGGACCAAATTCCCATCATCTTGCATGATCAGTCTGGCAGGTTTCGTGCCTTTTCCATCTGTACCAGAAGCCCACAACGCTTTATTGTGTACATCATAAACGACCACATTGTTGTCCCCCTGGACAGACAGTCGATAAGGCGGATAACCGCGACCGTCAGTTTTCGAAGACCAGAGAGCGTTTGATGGTACCTGAGCGCCGACGTAGAGGACAAAATTGCCATCTCCTTGCATGACCGCTCTGTAGCCGCCGTTGTTTGAGACCAAAGAGTCGTTCTGTTTCAGTTCAGCGTGCCCAATCAACTGCGATGCTATAAAATCAGTTTTATCCTCTAGCTGAGGCTGATTATCGTTCCCGTAACAGCATTTTATTGAATAGAACTGAATCAATTAGTTTTGGAAACATTGTTTGTCAAATTTAAGGTTTCAGATATATTCGAGTAGCTCTCCGTATTATTTATCGGCAACAAGTATTGAGGAGAATCTGTTAAAATTATTTTTTTGATTTTTTATGGCACTTGTTTCGCCTCAAAACAATTCAGAAACACTTTTCTAACACCCCTCCTATATAGCATAGAGCTGTCAGACGCCAGCCGATGCCACCCTTATAGGCTCCAAATAGCAACTTTTACCTCTACCAGGAGCACACTATTACTCTATCCATTGCTCACTTGAAATAGTCGCTGCTTCACAGCAAAAACTTTTACATCCCACTTAACTTCAAGGGGGACAAATATATACCCATGTTGCTTGAGCTCTTTTTTGTCGACTTCTTCTTCTTCTTTTATAGAGGAAGGTGCAGCGAGCAATATATCCTGAAAGCAAACTAAGCTAGAAAAGATGCGCTGAAAAAAGCAATCCGCGTCGAGTTCTGTTATAACTTTGCCACCTCATAGCTGTGAAGCTATAAAAAACTTGACAGCTCCTTCGAGTATGACAAGGACGGCGCGGCGGCCGCGAAAATTTCAGATTGAGCGCCGTAAGGCATACAGTTTAATGAGTCGCTAGGGAGAAATGGTCTTGATGAAATCTTTGAAGCCAAAGAAACCCTTAAGCAATGGCTTGTAGACTCAATGAATATGCGCCGTTACACTCGGAGGTCGGAAACTGATAGGGGGGAGACGCGTAGGGTGGCCGAATTAGCGACGAGCCGACGTCGACAGACCGGTCTGTCGGTGCGCAATCGCTGGCGAAACCGTCCACCCATCGTCGCCACGACGCGAACCAGTTGAAAAAAGCAGCGATCAGTAAAAAACGACACTCGAACGGCTGATTAGCTCCAGGCCAGCCCGGGCTTAAGGGCTGTCTCGGCTAAACGTCGGCTCGTCTGAACGGCCCACTCTCTGACTCATCGTCCGCTCTCTGTTTGTTCTTCTCTTCAAACTACACAGAGGGGCGCTTTGAACAATTTCAGAATTTCGATGCAATCCTACGCATTTTGGACGCGATCGCTTAGCCAGGACACTACACACTTTCACGCCCCATCTTTGGTAGATAATTTGGTTACTTTTGGGATTTGAAGCAACAATTTACGGAGAGGGAACGAGCAAAAGGTTGCACGAGTTGAAGATGTGAAGAAGGGAGCAGCAAACGGGGATCGGCCGAACGCTCTGAGGGTAGACAGCAAAAGTAAGAAGAGTTGAATCACCGCGGACATCATTCTGCGTTGGACTGTGGTCGACAAGAGTGATCATTTGTATTGCTAGCCAAGCACTAGGCGCGCACTACTCTACGCATTGTCTCATTTTGATTTATTTCGTATTCTGCTCCTCGTCCAGAGCGGTCGCTCGTTCTATTCCTGATCGACATCTCCATTCTAATACTCGCTTCCCCTTCTCTTTGTATCAT
>NIUQ01000556.1:16312-46471 GCA_002796945.1 Plectus sambesii | reverse complement strand
AATTACATTACCGTATTGCGTCGCTGTATGCTCTCCGTGTCTTTACGAAATGATGCGAACTTGTTTGAATGATGTAAATAGTTGAAAATGACAACTTTTTACTACACGAACGACAAGAAGAACATGTTATTATCGGTTCTCAATTACATATCGCGATCCGTTTTAACACAAACTATTATTTCGCAAGTTTCCGAAAAACAATGCCTATTGGAGGGAAACGCAAAACGCAGTATTCAGCATAAACAAAATTTCTAATATTGCCGATAAGCGCTAACAGACAGTATGAGTAATATTTTCTGAAAATAAGGACATGCTCATTAGATTCACAAAAGAATAAAATGTAGTATTAATTGTAGCTTTGAACACGAAGCAAATTGGCTTGCGGCTGCGTCGGCAGTACATCTGGTCGATCAATTTGCGTAAGTGCAACATCTATTGGATGAACCGCTCTGAATGACTTTAAGCAGAGGAAAATTGCTGCTAAAGTCCTTCGCAGAAAGGTTCTATAAGGTTTGAGAACAATGAAAACTATCACAACATTGGCGATCGGATTCAAAACTATTGCAATGCTTGTCACCATCGTTAGTGTATATTCGATAGTAGGCCAGGGCTCGCCACCATGTTCAAAATGAAGAAAAAAGGATACATTTTGTATCACGAGGAATAACAGCAGAGGGAGCTGGAACATTATCGGCACGCAAGCTTGATACAAAAACGCATTAACCACTTCTCTTCGATGTTTCTTTTCGTCAGCCGAGAGTCTCAGTGTGCTTATCTCAAACTTCTTCTTCAGGATTCGATACACTGCTAGTGAAAAAATCGCAGTGGAAAAGTAGCAAATTGCAAACAAGAGTAAATATATTAAATCGAGAACAATCGATTGAGACGACTCAATAAAGACATAAAACGCGTACGGGAAGAAATCAACGATGAAAAAGTATAAGAATGTGAGCTTACGTTGAAAATATTTGGAATATGTTACATGGCCTAACTCAGATCGAAAGAGGATAAACTGACTAATAGTATTTGGGATCTGGATAGTAATCGAGGCAAGATAACTTCCACTTATTAATATATCATTAACAGTCAGAAATACCTGATAGTCCTCAAATGGTAATAATTTCTCAAAAATGAAAGGAGCAAACCAACTCAAACCAGTGAGCCAGCCGATTAAAGCAACGTTTGCAACAAAATATTTAAAGTCTCCTTTCAAATTCTTGCTGAATGCGCTTAGCAACAGAACGAGCAGCGAACCTAAACAGCCAACTAACGCAATTATGCCCATTACTATAGCTAAGGACAGTGAAATCGATTCTTGCAGGGCGCCATAAAAATCTTCTCTAATGTTGAGCGCCGAAATGTTTGACATAGTCGAACGCGCAGTCAATAGAATAGTTTCAAGTGCTTATCAAAACTAAGCAAATCAAATCGCTCTCAAAACAGAAGCCAAGGTTCTATGGGTGCGATCGTTCAAAGAGCAAAGCAGCCTTTTTGCGCAATATTCGTAAAGAATGTATGAATAAGGATTTGAAATATATGACTAAACAGAAGGGGTGAAATGTCTTTTCTGTATAATTAGGCTGAATATTTGAAAATGAGAATAATTTGATAAAGTACGTTTCAGTGAACGCATTCAATCACAATTCACTGACAAACAAACTGACTCAGTCGTTGTAGAACGATGGCAACGAAATGAAGGCAGAACAAGAAATTCGGACTCTCAAGTCAAGTGACTCTCGACAGTTTCAATCAGAGAATTACAATTATTAACCTAACGAGCAAGATATACTGAACAAAGTACGCTAATGAGAGAGCAGGTGACTAGAGAATGTCTCAGCTGCACACGTAACTTTGCACTAGGGAGCTAGTTAGGAATTCTGATGAGCAAATTTTTATTTCGAAATATCGATTCCAAACATAGGCAGCGATTAGGTGGCATGAGTGCCAGGCTGACCGAGTATTTCAGGAGGGCCCACGTTGCCGCGCTCTCCTGGTGATCCCGGCAGTCCCGGCGGGCTCGCAGGACAGTTTCGAGCTGCGTAGTCTGCAATAGAACAATGAGCAGAACGAGCTTAAGTCTGCGTCACCGCCGGCAGCCTGTTGACTGTCTTTTACATACAACTTCAAAGAGAGACGTGCCTAGGCGAGCTAGGAACATCTCTCCATTAGTTGTTACGTGATCCAATTACCGTAAATCCTCCAATAATCGCCCTGGGCGATTATTATTTCAATCAAGGTCTGAGGGGGGCGATTATTAGGGGGTGGGCGATTATTAGAGGATTTACGGTAGCATGATTTGCTAGTTTAATCGGCGAAGTTTTTGCCACTCTGCTCTTCGATTCTAAACCCAATCTGCTAGTTGAATAACTGCCCCCACATGTCTTTATCGCAGAACTATTTGAAGTTGCAGAACTGCAAAACTGCGGATTGCCAACGCGGATATGGGACAGAAGATTATAAATAATAATTTTAAATAGCTGAAAAATGACCAATTCTCGCTCTTGCAATTCCGCAGTTTTTGCAGTTCTATTAAAGGTGCAATGTCGAACTACTTTCGGTGAATGCTCGTCTGCTGTCCGACTAGAATGGAAAGAATAATACTGGAATGTAAGAAGCGAAAATGACAACGGAGGATAGTAGGCTAAGCTTCGACTGATTCAGTCACTTAAAACTGTTTAAAAACGGTGTTGATTGCGTCAATTTGCATTTCGTCAATTTACTTTTAAGCCAAAGTTGCTCGTATACTACTGCGTATTTTCATAACTATACGATTCTCTTACGCCAAACATTCATTTCATGCACAACTGTTTAGTAGTCGATAGTCCCCATCATTCACAAATAAATAGTGTCCATAAAGAAGTTCAAATCGCGCTTGACATTGTACCGTGTTAGCGTTCGGTCAGTTCGCAGGGAATGAACTCATGTGGCACAACTGTTGCGGTTACGAATACTATGTGTTGCACTTCGCCACATCACAAACATATCGTTTATTTATGTACGAATTGGGCTCGATTTCAGCAGAAGTCGGTTCGAATTTGTTAGAAGAAGCTTTATACTGCCGACAGCTTTGCGTATTCGGTATTTTAAAGATGTACTTTAATTAAAAGAGCTCACCATAGCTACGGGCTGCTTTTTTAACTAACTTATAAAGCGAGGCACACTACAAGAATAAGCAAAGTACTTGATTCATTTTCATCTATCAGATTATCGAATTAAATCGAAATTGACTCTCGCAAAGTTTTTAGCAATCCGATCGCGACGCTCAGCGAAGAACTGTCGACGGAAATTGCGTTCAAACGGTGAAATCGTCGGAACATTGCTGGCGCGGCTGTTGACGAAGCCAGGCGGTTGTACAGAAGGTGGCTGTCGGAAGGGGTCTCTAGAGAACTGCGACGGCGGTGGGGGCGGGGGCGGCGACTGCGAAGGGAATGTCGGCACAGACGGTCGTAGTGGGGGCGGCGACTGCGATGGGAAAGTCGGCACAGACGGTCGTAGTGGGGGCGGTGACTGCGATGGGAATGTCGGCACAGACGGTCGCGGTCTTCCACCAGGAGGAACTATCGGACTATTGTTGCCCACGCCAAAAGCATACTGATTTCCTGCTGAAGAAAAATTCACGATTATGAGACAGACAGTTGCTTGGATAGCAAATTACAGCAGTTCCCATTCTTGTGTCAGAAGTTTCTGACACATCAAAAATTTCCGCTTCTAACATGGCATCAGAATCAGAGTTAAAATTTTATTTTGATGCCATACAAATATTGACTGCGAGCTCTTCTTAGGCAGTCGTTGGCTCCAAGGACTAATATGAATAAAGCTATGTTCAGTCTTAAAGGGGAAGCTATTTCCGTCTCCTGTTCTGTAAAGAAGTCTCTGTGTAACTGCTTAAGAACACGTTCGAATTTAGGAGACTTTAACCAATTTGTCGAATCCTTGCTGATCCCTTTTATAGAAAAGTTATAGTCACAGAATTGAAATAGTGAAAACTAACTTCCACGTCACTTTTGGCGACTTATCAATCAGCGTGCCATTAGCTAAACAAAAATTAATAACTGAATTTCATTCCGCTGAGAGCGGGCAAATGCAAAACTTTAAAGGTTACTTTGAAAATTCAACGTCAACTAATCTATTGTGATAGCAAGCATACTAGATTTTTTGTATTCGCATATTTTCTCACAAATAGATCAAAAATGTGCATAAAACAACCAAACAGAGGCCGTGACCAAGACAATACGCGCACGTCAGAGTTGTTACGTACTTTTTTTGTAACTACTCCAGTCGCAGTTGGCCGAAAGATAGCAACGGTATATTATTTTGCAATAAATGAAGATAGTTTACCTGGCCTGTTGCCAGCGCCGTATCCGCCCGTTGGTAGCGGACTCGGAGGACTTGGACCAACGCTGCCGCCACCGCCGTAAGAATTCGATGGGGGGTTTGGTACCGGCGGTTTGCCCTCTCTCTTCGGGCACTTGCAATAATGAGCATCGTTGCCAACTGGACCAGGTGCGCCCGGTTCACCCTGTGAACCGGGTTGACCATCCTCGCCTGGGTATCCCATATGGCCGGCTTCACCCGGCGGCCCTGAAGAGCAACTTTCTTAGCTCGATTGAAAATGTATGTTCCAAGCAAGCAAAGTTCATATTTTCAAATTTGTGCTCAGATTTGTCGATAGTGTGAAGCTAGAAGCTAAACTCTGGAAGACAACTTAGCTCGCCACGAGCAAACCCGAATTTTCAAAGAATTATCTTTTCGTATCTCCGACTTCCTTCGCGGTTTTGCTTTACCTCGAATTGTCTCACAATCAGCAGTGTTAGGGCTTCCTTTAGTTTTCGAGTACTGGCAAAACTACGCACTTACTTTTTGCTCTATAAAAAAATATGCATCATACCAGGTGGCGCATCCTTTCCAGGAATGCCCGGTTCACCCTTTGGCCCCCACGATCCAGGCGGACCGGGTGGACCCTTGGGACCTGGCTTGCTGAGTGCTTTGAATTCGTCGGCTCCAGGATGACCGGCTGGTCCTGGCTCCCCATCTGGACCGGGCGGACCCACGTCTCCAATCTCCCCCGGCGGTCCCTGCCGAACTCCACCCGGCAGGCCTTTCTTCCCCGGTTCGCCCGGTTCACCTGCCGGTCCTGAAAGGAAATTTTTTGTCAGTTACTGTAGAAATATTGTCTACGCTGAAATAATGCATGCAGCAAAGATGTTTACATTATTTCCACTTCTATTAACACACTTTCCAAATTTAAGGGGACATTTTCCAGATCAAAAAAATTCCCATGACAAATCAATAGGGAAAATCTCCTCTTTGAATGAGAAAATCTCCTTATTAAGATATAAATGGAACGTACAAATTTTTGCGTCCACCTGGTTGGAAAATCTCAGAAGTGTAAACAGATCTGATATAATAAAAAAGATGCATTGTTTACATGCTATTTTGCGTCGTGAAATTTAGACAATTAAACTCTGTTCTACGCCTAACTTAGGCCTGCCAGCGTCAATCGCTTTACACTGTTAGAACTTAGTTATTCATTTCATTAAACTAGCACTAATTAAATTTTTCGCACCAGAATGCAAGTGTTGTTAATCCAGAAATCCAAAATATAAACCATGGGATAGTTTTGACTGTGCGACGAGGCATACTTTTCATCTACTGAATAATCCCTAAGGCCGCCGATACTACATATATTTTTGCTTACCGGGTGGTCCATAGTGCCCAGGCGGCCCTGGATAGCCTGGTGGACATGGACTGCAATCAGGCGCCATGATCGCCGCATCGCCGTCGATGCCAGGTTGCCCGGGCAATCCAGGAAGCCCGGCGTTGCCGCGCTCTCCCGGTGTTCCCGGCGGTCCCGGTGGGCCAGCAGGACAATTCTGTGCTGCGCAGTCTGCAACGCAACAATCAACCGGACGACGAGTCTGTCAGCAGCTTGCTAACTGTTTTTTACTCACCGCTTCGGACAGTGACATGCCTAGGCGAGCCTTGATCCTCCTTCCTTCACTTATCTCACGATTCATTTAGTATAATTTGACAGCATTGTAGGCGCAATTGCCCTTATCTAACTTACGATTCTTAGTACAATCTGTAGCTGAACAACTCTATAGGAGCCTGTTTCATAGAACGATTGCAATACTAAAACTACGGATTGCAAACGTGGACATTGAACAGAAAACCAGAAATAACTGAAAAATGATTAACCGTAACGCTCGAGATACTGCAGTTTTTGCAATTCTGCAATTGCAATGATTTTATAAGAAAAGGTCTCGGGAAGAAGCAATAAGTTAGACATTAGTTGCAACATATTATTTTCTCTGTACCGCATCCGCCTTTTCCGCTGTCGACTGTTGCAGCGCCGCCGTAATTTTGCTGACCACCAGCGGCCCCATTCGATCCACCGCCGCTCGCATACTGACGCTTTTGACGCGAAGTCGGCGCGGACCAGCCCAACGAAGCCGTCAGCTCGTTTTCAATTTTTTTTGTTGAAGCCTAAATTTGGCAATAGATTGTGAATGCCTACAAATTTCATCATAAATGAATTCAGGTTATATTCTGTATGCTATGAACTATGGTACAAGCATCCCTACTAAGAATGATCTGAAACGACTGAACTTTGAGAATTGTGGAACCCAACCTCGACCTTGTATATCCCAACGCGATATAACAACAGATTGGAGCTTGTACCACCCTCTGCCACCCCGCCGCTCATCTCTGGCTATAGACACTACGTTGTCCACATCTATTCCAATTTATATTACCTTGAAGTCATGCATGTGTTGATGCATTTCGCTTTCGACGTCATTTAGGCTACCGATCATGACTGGTAGGGCGACGACCACTAAGAGAATGACGATCGTTCCAATGGCGGTTGCCGCGTAGCTCGCCACCCGAACCCTGTGAGCCTCCGCCTCCATTCTTGATACTGAAGCCAACGTTATACGATTGAATCATTAGCAAATAATATACACTCGGGCCTGTTTCATGAAACTGGTATAAATTCAACTGCTGTTGTAATTACAATCCTCGGAAGCGCGACAATTGGACATGGGTGTCATATATCACATTCTCTTTATACAGGACACTTTCCAGTTGATAGAGGACATTTTTCTTATTCATTTGACGCAGAACTTGTCCTTATTAAAGTGGAGATAGAATATAAGCGGAAAATTTTGCAAGCTATTTCATTAAGCATAGTGTTTTACGCGAAGCTCATTAAAGCAGAAACAAACACCATCCTCATTCGCCCTATCTCTCAGCAGAAAAGTACAGCACTTTCTTATGGGCTACGAATGGATTGCGCCTGTCCCTAGAAAACATATCAAACGCAATGGAGCTTCTTAGCAAGACAAGTGACGGTTACACGAGGGACGCGTCTGGCAGGCGCGCATACGATCGTCACCGGTGGACGGTGCATAGGTTATGTTGAGCAGAGGTTGTCGTATAACCCAGAAAAATGCACAACCGCCGACAAGAACCGACCTTATTGAGGATAGAGGACAAGAGCGGCGAAGAATCGGCCTTTCGCGTCGTGCGTTCGACGAAGCGTGTCCGCGCGCATTGATATACTTGAACACTGTTGTTGAACTACATGTACATACTTGGATGTATGAATGCTGCGCCGATTCTTGTCGACGTACGGAATGCTGTTCGAAATTGCCCAGCGCAGGTAATCAGTGTGTTGTCATGTGTTCGGGATTCGATGTTTGTCTGCGCACGTGAGAAAATGGGGCGGACATGAGCGCATATCGTATGTTTGATTAAAAAAACTGTCTGGTGCGCGTTGTGCCAAATTTTAGCCGAACCAAAGCGATTGAGTTCCGGGGTATTTTCCATTGAAATAGTTGGGAATGACAAATCGTCGTCGTACGCTTTTTACGATTCATAAAAATACAGCTACTTATTAAATGTGCAAATGTTACTGCGAGAGACTAAGTCAAATTATATTTCAGAAATACAGCAGTAGGGCATTGAGAAGCAAAAAAGCACATTTCGCACAAACCAAAAACCGCCCAAGAATCAGTGACATAATAACATGATCAATGCAGCTTCGAGATCGCAAATATCGTTCACATGTCGAAAAATCACTGCTAATACAGTTGTAGATCAAAATCAATGCAGAAAACATGGCACACAAAGTCATTTAGTACACATTCCAGAGCCTTTATAAAGTCTCGGCAGCCATTTGAACAACACAGAGAAATGCTGAAAATGTCTTCCTTGATTTTGATACTAATGACAGCTGAGGTACCTACATTCAGAGTACTGTCTAACCGTGCTGGGCGTTTTAAAGCTAATTAAGTGAACCTAAGTAAACAAGAAGCTAGCTCACCAAGCCTACTTAAATAAAGAACTTTTATTCTACTCAGTTTTCATTTGCACTAATTAATGTACCTAGTATCTAATTTTAATACCATTTTGATAAAATTTGGTACACTAGGTAAATTATGTAGCTAGCTTACCCAGTTACTAAAGTACTTACTCTTTGAAAAACACCCAGCACCATTGCCTAAGCAAACAGGCAACCAACAAGTTGACAAAGGTCGAAGAAATATTGTTGACATTGGGCAAAACGCATGACAGAACATCTGAAAATGACGGCAAGACTATTTTGGCTTAAGCTGAATTTCCCGCACAAATCGCCCCCTAAATGAATTTCTTTCCTTTTTATGCGATATTATTATTGGACAGCAGAAATAGAAGCGGCATTTCTTTGCTTAGCTAAACCCCCACCGCCGGTGATAAGCCATGCGTGGGGGGAGAACTGCTGTAATAAAAGGAAGAAAAGCATATAGGTGGTTACGATTTTTCGAAAAAATTGCAGACGTCAGAAGTAGACAGAGGATGAAAATTTGGAACAAATATCTATTTTAAGAACACCGGTGTAGCAAGAGATTGAGGGTGAGAGAAGAGAAGAGGTGAAACTGATTGAATGACTCCTGGGCCCTGTTTACCTAACGCTCAGCCGCTGAAATCCGACTTCCGCTGACGGAATACCACATCCCACTCAAATATGAGCATCTATCAGTAGTATGCGATGCAGCCAACTGACGTCAGATTTCAATGAATGAGCTTTAGAGAGAAAGACTTTTGCGATGCTACACTCGCTGACGCATTTTTTGCCCAAAATCTTTAGATATTTGACATACCTTACATTTCATTGTTATCTCAAATATTGTCCCACTTTCGCTTCGATAGCAGTTTTTGAGGGCAGCGAGGCTGAGACAGAAAATCTCAACACCCTTCGTCTTGATTTAGGCGAGAACCATTTCAACCCTCTACCTCCTCCTCCCAACGAGTACAACTGAACAATAAACATTCGACGGAACTGAAAACTCCTTGTCATTTGCGAATGCTATTGCGAACAACAATTAGTCACCGTACATCATAGAAACAGATCACTTCATATATCAAAACGTATCGCATCGTCATTGGGTAGAATTTGAGTCGAGAATTACGACTGAAATATTGACAATAGATTCTGGCTGGGTAAAAGCCGTGTAATTCTTCATTCTGTTTGACTATCGCAATTAACGCTCAATGAACAGTAACACGTTCAATTAGACATTGCCAAAAGAAGATCGAGAGAGGTTCAGAAGCGAGAGAAAGATACGTAGAGTAGGGCCAGAATACTCCTGACTCACCTCATTTGTATTTACTATGAATAAATCCTTGTAAATATATGGAACGCCCAAAGAAGGCATTCATCATAATTGTGTTTGCCACTCAACTTGATATCTTTTTCTCGCTTGACGTCTGAGACGTACATTCGTAATTTCTTCGTCAGTGCTACGAAAACGAAGATTTGGTCTCGCGGAGATAGAGAGTTCAAGGGGTGTTCAACTAGCGGGTATGAAAATGTAATAAGAATGCTTGAGATAACGCCAGCAACCCTGATATTTTGTATAATTAACCGTTGCGACGCGATCTTAAATATTGCGCGATCTTATCTGAAGCCTTCAAAAGTATTGTTCCCTTCGATTTCCCACTGACGAAGCAATTGCGAGTTCACTTACAGTAGTTCATGCATTCTCAGCACTAATCAGAGATAGGCAGGTTCGGCAGCATCAGCATCGGCGAACTGTTGCCGCATGGCCGATTGCTTTCGTTGGCGGTCGGCGTCCTTGATCAAGTCCGACGTACAGCTATTATGCCTAATTGTCGACATTCCACTGCTCGTTTCGTCAATAAAGCGCAGCTTCAGCAACAAATCGTGCGGCTCGAATGGCCGATCTCGCAGCTCGTTATCCAGAAAGTCTCTGACGTCATTCCACGTCACCTTTCCTCCCTTCTTCTTCCTCATCGCCGTCAGCAGCCCGACGATCTCCTTCAGTTCGTCGCTGATGCCCAGAAATCGCTTCGCCCGCCCAAAGTAGTGTATACGCGTGAAATAGGCTTTAAGGTGCGTCGACGCCAAATCGACGCACATTGTCACCACCGAGAGGCCTGCAAGCGATTCAAGGTGTGAGAGCTGGCGACCGCTATAGTTAACGCATAATCCAGTTTGCCGCGTTCTCAGTAATAAGCCCCTTTTTGATAATAAGAGTTGAGATTTTTCCATTTCCACTTTGTACTGCGCACTTTTAAAATCGAACTGGACCCTTTNTTGGCAAATTACCAACCTGCCTCGACATCTTCCTCGCATTTCTTCTCTGACAGCAGATCCTCTTCAGCTGGCGCAGCGTTCTGTTCCACTTGTCGACGAACTTTAGCAGCGTCTCGCTGAGAAACTTGCCTATGTCGGCAGCTGTGATAAACATCAGCGGGATGCCGACGAGCGCAAATGCCACCGCAAAGATCTTGCCCACGTCCGTGTCCACGTT
Organism: Plectus sambesii; assembly: GCA_002796945.1. Classification (NCBI taxonomy): domain Eukaryota; kingdom Metazoa; phylum Nematoda; class Chromadorea; order Plectida; family Plectidae; genus Plectus; species Plectus sambesii. Next base: position 35,654 of record NIUQ01000556.1, on the reverse strand, counting down.
CACTTCACCGTAGCCTGAAATTCTTCGGTATTCAGAGTTATAATAGTGAAATAATCTTTGTTATCCCTGTCTTTTTTCTCTACTCTACCACTCTTCGTTCACATTTCAATTTCGTAACTGGATCATTATCTCTGCTCCGAATCCCGACTGTTTACAGAGTTCAACTCCCTTGCTAATTTAACTAAGATCGAATCCATTCGTTCAAATGTAAGATCATTTTATAACCGTGTTTCACGCCTAACTAAGTTATAGTAAAGACCTTTTTGGTCTGGCAGATGAGCGACATCATTGCAAAGTAACGAATTTGTATTTCAGATCTGGATAAAAACGTTTTTCCACATCTGTTCACTTAAAGAGTGAATACTCTACCCGTTTGGCCACAGCCACTCTATGATGTTCTACTACTATATTCACAAGAGTCAGCAGAACTAACCGCAGGTGGTGAGTACGGTGAGCACGTAGAGTAGGGCGGTAGGAAAAGTCCACCGACTGGCGATATTGCTGAGGTCGTCGGGGGCGTCCAGCTCCCTACGAATCGGTCGCCTGTCGTCGATCAGCACCGACACCTAAATTAGTTAATGTACGTATTCGAAGGGAGAAGAATGCTCCTTAACATTTCATTTTCGATCAGTCGCTACATTATACTAAATGCTAATATTAAAGATTGAAATATTACTTAATTTCAGAAAGCGCGTCTCTCGTTGTTTTGAAGAGTTAGAACGGTACATTTTAGACTCAGTTTTAGAGATTTACAGGCGACATCAGAGATTTTGAAGGGATACGTGCTCTACGCCCTGCTCTTTTCTTCCTTCGAGCAGGTTGTCCGATGCTTCAGATGAAAGTTCCGGTGATTGCCGCAACAAAAAACATACTATATCGATGTACATCTTTTGCATTACGACACCCTTCATGTTCACTACCGATGCTTGTCTGCAAGCCGGCCCTGGGTGAGCACCACCTTTGAAATTCAATCGACGCACTGGGGCTGTATTGCAATACTACAGAGTGAAGGAATGATACATAGAACAATCCACCGGAAAACGGCGCTGCAAGGGTGGTTGTTGGCCAGGGAGGGAAGGTGCACATCAAGGGTATTTCATAAAACTATTGCAACTGCGGAATCGTAAGCGCGGTGATTGATCGGGAAATGGGAAATAACCCGTAATAGCGGGAAAACGACCGATTAGAGCACTTGCATGTCCGCACTTGCAATAACATTATAAATTCGGCTCGGCCACTGACTGAAGGTAAAAGGATGGAGTGGGAGTAGTGCCCCTGCGGTTACTTGTTTCTACACGGTATAGACGACATCAATTTATATAGTGGGCGGTAAATCCCCCCCCCCTCCCCCACTAGAGATCACCTTTATCTCGCCTGCAGCCTATATAACGGAAAGATGTCCAAATAAGACAACTCTAGAGTTGTCATGTTCTCTTTTCCTTCGACTAGAGATGACGTTTAAATCCCTCCGCTCGCAAGAAACCGCTTCAAGGGTAGGGATGTTGCCTAGTACACGTCCACTAATAATATCTTTCTTCGCCAAAGCTCACTCTCGCCTTGGGAGCACTACTTTTACCTCTGGGGGCTAATTTCGCAAAATTGTTGTGATCGCAGAAGTTAGAATCACGAGAGTCTTGTGAAATTAGGCCCTTTTACCCCGTTATTGTTCATATGAGTGGCACATTTGTTTTACTATCCAGCAATTCAGTCACGATTACCTGCGTGAGGTACTCTCTGAACTGCGCGGACCATTCGCCCTCGTTGAGGGTCCCGCCGCGCTGCTGCGCTTGTACGACCCGCCAACTGTCCACTGTCAGGTTCGAAAACAGTTGACTGAGCCGCACTAACTTCCGTGACCGCTGAACCAACTCGGCGTGCGTCTCCAGCCTCATCAGGATATAAGCGCCCAAGGATAGGTAACCAAGTAGCACCGAAATCAGAATCACGTGCGGCAGCAGAATTTTGAAGTACTGAAAGAAAAGCAATTGTTATTTGAGACGTATAATGACAGTTGAGCTTGGGATATTTGAATATTACATTTGAATGTTTGCAAAGGTTTCGGTTTATCTAAAACACCGGTCCCTTATTAGACCAAGCTGGATGATCCTTCGGAAGACTCCCTCACAAGCTGAATATATTCCCAAGCTCACATCTCGACTGACCTGTTTATATTTCAACGCTCACTAAGGTTCGACCACTATCGTCCTTGAAGCGCAAAAATGGTGTAAAGGGAGGAAAAGAGTAAGAAATAGCAGCGATTTTTTGACAGAATTAACCACGATTCGGCTAGACAGTGCGTTGGCCTATAGGACGCAACTGGTTAAAGGTTGTCCGCTTCATCGCATATATTTGCAACGCACCTAGGCGTTGATTAGGCCCCCTCTTTCGCAGGCATACTGTATTTTGCGGCAATCAATCAGCTCTTGCTTGAAGCAGCGCACTAAAGGTTGCCCATATGAGTTCTCAACTAATAAAACTTGCATGCATGCATCAGTTGCAGTGGGATTATATGCGCCCCACAATTAGCTCATATTTGCTACTGGTATTGATTTGTACGTTGTGCACTTTACCTCGAATTTTAACGCACTAAAATTATCCCCTAAACAAGACCTCTCCCCCAGTTTGTATATATGCTAGCGATAAGCTCACAATCGCGCAGGCAACAATAGGCCGTTGAAATCAATACGCTCTCATGACGTTGACTCGTCGTCAGTCGTCAAATGGCGCGTTAGACTTCGATTGCTGTTCAAAAGAAACAGACCTCCCACGCCGCAATTCATCATAACCTGCGTACACCATAGGGACACGACGACATTGGTCTATGAATCAATAGTCCCAGTTAGATAAAGCACCTCGCTGTTAGTGCGCGCTAAACGTCGCCGATGACGAAGCTCGAAACAGAACCAGGGTATATACTAAGCTCTTTAAGGCAGCCGCAACTGCGTGTGCTAATTTGTTGATCCCGACCAAAATACGCACTAACCCGCACATTCTGGTACAGAAGACTTCTTACTCGTCAGTTAAAGAATAGAATACTCATACGAAAATCCTGGTCCTACGCTTTATAAAGATCAATTAGATCGGATAAATGCCACGTCAACGCTTCTAGCCACTCTCAAAAAGCGAAAATTCTAACAAGGACATGGCTGCGCGCAAAATTTCAAAGTAGTCATTAAGGTTGGAAGAGGAAAGCGCTCGTGACTTGCCTTGACAACCTTCTGTGGAAATGTCTTCGCTTCGTCCTTGCCGTCGTCGTCCTTGATGGTCTCGGTGATGATGGTGGCGCCATCCTCCGTCTCCATGAGGGCCGACTGCGACGTCAGCGGCAAGCCTTCCCATCTTGCAGTTACGTGATCTAGACGAAGAGCAGCCGCCGACTCACCGCCAGCAGAACCACCTGCTGTCGGGGTCACACGGTCAGTCAGATCCGATTCAAGCGCTGGGGAACAAGTGACCACGCTACGCTCTGCAGTACGGCCGACGACGTTGAACACGGTTACGGTGGGAATTGGAAGACCGAATCTTGCCCGCTCGGCGAAGATCAATTGATTTTTAATTAATTGAACGGATTTGCCCAACGCTGTGACGAGTTTGGATCGATCGATTGAACCAGCCGCGATCGGCAGTGACGACTAAGTCTGCGGGGATTAAATAAGGCTTGCGGTCCGTCGACCAGAAGCGTAATATTTCCTCCCCCCCACCCATATCTAGTAGTGTTTACTGAATCTTGGCTCGGAGGAGAATTGTCCGACCCAACCCGATCATTGCGGCGAAACGTTGTCCAATTCAAGTGATACAATCTGATAGTGCAAAATTTTCTGAAGCCCAAGGGAGCTTCACCCAACGGCATCATTGTCACATATTTCGATTTTCATTTTGTCCATAAGTTGAGGAAATGTGAAAGAAGAATGTTTGAAAAATTCAAAATTTCAGCTTCGGGGTTCAGTTTGATTACATAATCAGCAAGTTTAAGCATTGAATCGCTATAGCATTGGAAGGGGTTTATGCTTGTGCAGTAATAAGTGAGCCATATGAGGGAAACATAATTTCGGTTCTGCTTTGAATTACTGATTGCATCTAACTAAAAATATTTCATAAAAAATATTTTGTCCAGAGCTTTTTGCGTGCAGCATATCAGCTGTTATTAGAGACAATACACTAAGGTAACAAATCCGTTCTGATTAATTTGACACAATCGATCAACACCATTGAGCTGCACTTTTATCGATGACAGCGTCACTGGTGAAATTGGGAGCGGCGGAGGAAAAAGTTGATGGCGACGGTTACAAGAGTGGAACTTATAACGATGGTGGAGCGATGGGCGGGGAGGGGGCGGATCGCAACAGACCCTTGGTTTGGACTTGACTAGGCGACTGCTTTGCCACTGCTGCAGGTGCACCAGTCCCAACAGCAGACACCATCGTCAAGTCCGTTCAGTCAAATTCATTCTTTGATATATGAGTGCTGTTTGCACTCGTATTACTGTTGTCGGCTAGTGTGCAGCTTCCGAAGTCTATTACAAACCTTAGGCGCAATTACTTGACACGCGCGCCATGACCTGCGCATCAATCATGTTTGAATTCTCATGTTTTTAAGTGGCGGATGGGAGCGGAAATGGGGTGCAGGGAGGAAAAAAGATGAGAGCGAGGGGCAAATTAGGCGCGAGATCCATACTGTATACTGTATTCAAGGCGACCTTTGCACGCGTGTCAAGTAGCTTCGCATGAGGCTTGCAGTGTCTGCCAGAATCTCCATACTAACCGCCGATTATACACGAGCACACAGATATGGATAGCCATGCGGAAGCGCGCACGAACAGATAATAGCTCTTAAAGGCGCATCTTTTGCCGGTTTCTTATCGCTGCTTCGTTTCAACTGCCGTTAACGACCGATTCGGTTCCTTCGATCGGTCTATTAAGCAGTATTTTAATGTGAACGATAGAGAGAGATTTTGCTGCCCGCCGATGTGAAAATGGTCAGCGACCTTAATTTGTGATGGAGTTTTAGGGAAAGGCTTCCGATTCAATAGTGATTTCCGAGAAGTTGGGAGAAACAGAGTTCCGAAAGAATGGCAGAAAATTTCTCTCTATCCTCGAGTAAATTCAATACGCTGCTCGTTCCTTTGAGTAGCAGCAAAGCAACGAAGGACGGCCAATTGATGTGGCGTCAGAATTTACGCTTATCTCGTATAAAAGTCAACAGTAGCAAGTCACTCAGATCAGATGTTGGTCCCTATATTCATTTCGATTGTAATTATTTGCAGCCAGACTTCGTAGAATACCGTAGTTGCTGAGCATCTGTGCAAAAGCACATGAAAGAGCAAATTTTACGATCGACGACCGAATTTTTTCTATTCAGTTAACAAGAGTTTATACAAAATTATCCGCATAATGTATAAGCATTCTTTACACTCAACTGAAATTTTTGAAGAAATTTTGGCTGTCGGTCGTCGAACTATGTCGCGTCCTTTCAGCAGTGTAAATTCAGTTTCGGCGCCAAATGTATACTGTATTCCACATAAGTCACGCCCCAAAACTATTGTCAGCGTCTGTTTTCTTCCTGACTGTATTAGGGCTGCATCAATCAATCATACACACGCGACCGCTCACTCGCCCTCATCAGACAAACCGCGCCGTTCGGTGGTCAGTGGCCAATCAATTTCGAAAGAGCACATTGGAAGTGAAGACCCTAGCGAGACATCTGGAAAGCACCGAAAAAGCAACCGAACATCGCGATACTGGAAAGAGTCCGCACTATATAGTCCGTCGGCGACCACTCCTCAAGCGCGCCAAAACTCAATAACGACGGCTGCTGTAGAAATTCGAACGCTACTCTGGAAATGGTTCTTACTGGAAAGTTGGAAAGGTATTCGGTACTGCGCACCAAATTTAATTCTTGTGTTCGCGCATTTTCTGAAGAGATGCAACGGGTGTAGGATGTGCCACGAATAGCATCGTATGCACCTGCTTTGCTCGACCAGCGAGCTGTTTTGCAAACTTCATTGCTGCAGTCCCATTCACTCGTTGCACAATCAGCTCGCCATTCGTGCTACATCTCGACTCCATGCATGCCTACGTCATGCGGAAGCGCGAGAGCGATTGCTCATCGGCCGCCGAGTCTTGCCAAGAGGCGAGCGCCAGCTCTTGCTCTTTGAGGCCGAGATCAACTCGAACGGCCGCTCTTTGCTCGCGACCCATCCATGCGTATGAATGACGGCGCACGCATCAGCCAACGACATCGTCGTCTGTCACGATCGACCGCACACTCGCATGGCTGATCCGAATTTAAATGATCGTCGTCAGACTGCGACAGCCACAGAGACAGCCACAAAGCTCGCCCACTTACTCATTTACACTCTGCTCCGGATGCCCCGGTGGCGCGCAGTAGAAGAAGGCACGCACGTCCTACTCCTCTGATTTTATCCCACTATCGCATCCCTTCCGCTATGCGGCACTCTCCGCTAACATATATATATATATATATATATATATTTGCATTATGGCCCGCGAAAAGATAGAACGCCTTTGCAACTGACGGACAGTAAACCTTAATAAAGTCATGCGACGAACGCTGCGGGCAAATTTTCGTTTCGTAGGAAGTAATTAGCGTTTACTCGCTGTCATCTGCTCGCGATCAGCGCTATTCGTTGCGTGACCTTTGAAGGTTCGTATTCTACGTTCAAATGCTGGAACGCTCATAACTCTGGCCAACCCTGTAACTTTTCCTATTTCCTAACCAGTAAAGTCAGAGCAGTTCACACTGCGACAGTTTACAAACCATTCAGAAACCTAAACTTGTAGCTAGCGGGATAGCAGTGCTATCAAGTGGCGTCTATTTCATGAAATTTTTCCAGTCCTAAACGCTGTGACGCGCACATCTTAACTGATCAGTCATCATTGTACCGCTCTTGCAATCACAATCGTTGTTGTGATTCTAACAGTTTGTGAAATTGTGAAACAGGCTCCTAATCATATTGGCTCGAGTAATACTTGCGGCCAATAACAGCTGTCGCGCGCACGAGCAGTCAAACGTGAAACATACATAATATAAAATGTTCATGGCTGTCATTCTTTGCTCTTTGCTTCAAGGATGGCAGTTCGAAATTCAAAAAAGTTAATAATATTTAACTCTTTATTTTGGATAGGGACCCTTTTCATAAAACTATTGCAATTGCAGTAGTTTTATGAATTTGGCTCCAGGGTTGACACTTCCATCCACTGTGCAAACTGATGCCCTGCTGCTAAGGCACGCTCACCTTATCGACACGCGACCAATCAGGGTTAGACTTTCAATCAACTTCCTCCTTCACAGACGGAAGATTGGATTCTCTGTGCAAGATAATAAGAACCCAGCAAGCGCATAGTATAGTAGAATCTCGATAACATGAGACTTGTTTGACTCCTATCTCAAATAGAGCATGTGCGAAACTTGCACAGAAACGTGTGCGAACTGGATAAGTGCCGTTTTTGACCGAATCTAAGGTGCTAGGCTCATTCGAATTTTATCGTGCATAAATACGGTACACTAAGCCGTGCTCCCTGAATTTTAAATACGTGCGGGAAATTTAAGCTTCAGTCTGTGAAGGAGTAAAGTAGTGTGCTATGAAATAGACATAGGCCCGGTTTAACATCGCGTACTTTAACTAAAGTCGGACTTTACGCAATGATGAAGGATAGGCCTTAAGTCCGACTTAAGCTAAAGTACGCGATGTGAAACCCACCCATAGTCACGGTTGGCACTGGGCAATATACTCTCCAACGTTTGTGGCCGAGTCGAATAGAGAAACTGTCCGACAGGGATTTTTCATTTCCCATATACGTCAATGAGCTATTGTAATTGAGGAATTGTTAACGGCAAGCGTGGCGAGTGGTCTTTTTCCGGTTACTCCCGGTTTTCTGATCAATCGCCTCGCTTGCAATCTCCGCAATTGTAATAAATTTACAAAACTGGCCTAGGGTCGTGCGTCTCTTGGGGTATATATCCCAGTGCCTCTCGTGCATCATGTCTGGATAGCGAACGACAGAGAAAGCGGCAGACTCACTGGCAGCAGGCTGACCAGGCGCAGTGACACCACCAAGTCCCAGTCCGGGCACGCCGAGCAGGGAGATACCTGCGGGGNCGACAGAGAAAGCGGCAGACTCACTGGCAGCAGGCTGACCAGGCGCAGTGACACCACCAAGTCCCAGTCCGGGCACGCCGAGCAGGGAGATACCTGCGGGATCTCTAAGTAGGCCGACCGTATTGAACAGCCCCGATGCCGGGCTAAACGAATCCTTCCGGAACGCCGAGTACATCGCACCCGAACCCCGGAAAAACATTGTTCTTCGCTAGTTCCTTGCGCGTTTCTTCGTAAACACAATTGAAGTGAGTTCGTCCTCGCGTATCCGCTCGCACAGCTCAAGTTAAGTGGCTGGTTGGTCGAGCAATTAATTTGTCACAGGTAAGGCTTCGAGCGCGATCAGGGCGCGGCAGTTCTGTCGCTACTTCAGTAAATAAACAGTCGCAGTGCGAATTTTTTTGCACTCGCTGGTACAACGTAGCGGGAAGTCAGTCGTCCGACGGCTGCTAATACGTGGCAGGTTGCGATACAAATCGCGAATAACAACTGGACTCTTCGTCGACAGTTAGATTTATACGATACTGTGGCGCTCAAAGGGGCCTTCAGTTTTTCGCCCAGCGGCCGCCATCGCAAGACGGCCGCCGCAGACGACACGCCGGCAGCTGCAGAACAGAGATGGAGGGGCAGAAAACGGACGAGATGGGGTAGAGCAAGAGGAAGTCGACCCGGCTGACACACCAACTGCCGGATGTAGCATGGCGATGCGCAGACGACGGGGCGGCGGCAGAGGGGGCAAACGAGCCGCCAGCAATGGCCAGCAGCGACTCGACCATAAGTCGTCGGATTTTATTAGCGTGTATCGCGCGCTTCAGCGTGGGGGCATCGACGACGCCGATGGCGATGACTGCTGGCTGCCGGTCGTTCGTTCGCGGCCTCGGCCGGTTGTCACGGGTCGCCGAGCGGCCGACCCGGGCGGTCCACGACGGGACTTCGAAGAATGGTTGGCTGCCGCGTTGGTGCTGGCGGTGGGAATTGACGCCGGCCGGCAGCTAGACCGCTGATTCGATATTGACCCCCCTTGCCGCGTGCGCCAACCAGCTCACTTTCTAGCGCAACTGACGTGCCCGGTCAAATTTTCTGATTACAGGGACAGATTTTTGTCTTTTAAATCACTCCCTTTTTTGCCCATTGGTTGGCTTAGTGTGTAAAAAACTCGGACGGCTAAGGGGGCGCCGACGATAGCGTGATAGTGCAAGAAAGAACTAACTGAGCACATCGTCAGATTAGATCCATCGGATTTTGATTCTGCAAGAGTTTAGAGCGGCTTAAGTTTCGATCGACGTAAGATGAGCGCCCATCCCCCCTATGCGAGTGAATGGCAAGCGATGGCCCATCTCGGTTCATCCCCCAAAGCTGCGAAGATGGCTTAACGTTCTTCTATTACGGAAATTTTGCAGTGGACCAACCCAGCCAACTTCACTACTCCCAACTATTGGCCGATGCTCACTCATTTTGATATTCGACATAACCGACAAAAGTATTTGAATGTTTTATGATAAAGAATTTTCAGCAAATAACCTGATACGAGCACAAGTCAAAGACGCTCATTAAGAGGGATGGACGCTCGGAAATGCACGGTGGTGATGGAAATGAAAGATTATCTGATATTTAATTCGATATCATGCCCGCACCTTCATGGGCAGTATGGTTCGATGGGGGAAGCCCAGAGACTCTATTTCGGGGTAGCCGCAATTTTGAGTCCCCAAAACTCGGATTTGGTAACTCGGGTTAAAGCCTGCCGCCATTCACTCTTATTTTTGGATTCGATCGATTCTGTCCGCATCGTTTCCTTTTGTCGCCCCCTCAACATTTAACGACTGCTAACGGCCAGCCCAATTGAATCTGGGAATTTAACAATACGGGTCTCTGACGGAGACCGTATGAAAATGATTATTTACATCGGTACACCGTTTGATCAACTTCAATTAAACACAACTGGGCCGCGATTCTCCAAAAAAACCCCTCATCCTGTACATCCTGCATACAATAGAGCTGGTTGGGCGCGGCGGCTAGCTGGGCCTCGAAAGAAGTCTAGGAACAAGACGGACGATGGGTAAACGGGCACGACCGAGTACGGGCGCGACGGGCGAGGAATAGCAGAAGGATCGATGTCGGTGGTGGATCGTCCGACCGGGGGACGCGTTCTTCCGGCGCCACCTCATCCGGCGCAAGTCAAGAGTCGCCGCCCCGGCCCGGCAGCGCGCCGTCGATCACTAACGAGCTGGCACTCATGACCCGCGACCGCTACGCGCCGTCAGCCGGCCACCCATCTACTCCCTTGAGGCGAAAGTTGACGCCACGCTATGGCTTCGTACACTTTTCCACCCAGTTACGCGCGTCGCGTCGTAGTAAAAAGTAATCACTAGAAGCATAGGCAGGTTTTGACAGCGGCCAATAAGGATTCCTTTGACAATTCGCGTCATTCCTCAATAGACACAGGCGCGGGCTTGGGCTTTGAGAGACGTGTTTCCAATACTATGCAGTAATCAAATGAGCGAACTTTTTAAAAGAACTTTTAGCCGATATACAGCATTAATGTTTCTAAGTGACTCCTTTATTTTAGACTGGCGCAAATTTGCCGATATCCTCGAGCCGCTCAGGGCAATCGACTTTGAGTGACACACTATCACTCTCTCTCTCTCAATACTTCCCAATCCCCATATCTGCTTTTCATACGACTATTAGACACATAATTGATCCAGTTCAACCAAAATACGCCTTAGCAAAGGCGTCATCGGGTTCGCATTCGTTTATGTGTTACAGCCGCGAAACGGCAGCCAGCTGCTCTGCCCAGCGGAAAAGCGGCCAACTTTTGCACCGCCCTCGCAGAGTCGTAAATGACAATCAAGGCGTTCTCATCCGGTTTCAGCTGCTCTCAGTCCAGCGCAAGTACGATGCAGTTGCAAGTGATTACATCAGACGCCGATTTAGCGTGAAACTTCAGTCTCAGTAAAGAATTTAATATTCCTCGCGAATTCGAGCGCATGATCGCCAAACAAACAAAAACACGCCTAAGTTCGCAAAGTCCACGTCCGAAAAGTACGCGCTTTAGGAAGATGTTAGGAATGATTTAATGATGAAAAATAGGAGTGCATATTAAAGCTTAAAGTACGTGAAGACTTCCGGAGTTGATATGGTAAGGACAGTAATATTGTCTAAAGACGATGACGGTACGGTTTGCGTACTGCGCGCAATCATATTCGATGATGGTTGAGCTGAGTCCAAGTTACTAGTATGACTAGGCTGACTCGAGCTCGTTTTGCTACTATACATTCATTAATAGTAGATACTGAGCGCTTTCATCGTTCAGTTATAAAACAAAGGTTTGGTGGAATTATAGAACAAAAGGAACACGCTTCTTCTACTGGCAGGACCTCAGAATACTCAAAGAAATTCTGCATCCTGAATCAGAAAACATTTATCTAGCAATATTAGACAGTTTCGGCCAGAAGCAATTAAGAAAAAACTGAAGCCAAGAAAGTGCTTGGGAAGTCGATCGTGTATCATTCTCTAATACCTTTCCACGTTTAAATCACGAATCTATTAGCATTGCAGCAAGGAATAGGGACTTGCAACGAGAAGAGTGAGGCTCATCTTTGCATTGCTACAAAGATTTCTGTCATATTCCACTTTCTTTCATAAAATTGTTACCCAAATCAGTCGCATAACACTCTCTATTTCCTGATTCGTCACTCACCCAAAGTCGACGTGTCACCAAAACCGGCACAAGAACTATTGATTTGGCGCAATTGTTTATCCTGTATTTCGGATACGCGACGTTGTTGGGTCGCTTCGTGTGCCCAGAAGTAGAGAAGCGCCAAGTCGTTGAAATCGCCCGCACACGCAAACATGTCGGCGAAAAGGAGTTATCAAAACATTGTTCTACAAGCACATCGGGAAAACTTTCTCGTAGGGAAATTAAAGGTAATATTGGCTTCCTCCTAATCAGTTTGACCTCACGGACTTCTCGGAGCGGTAACTTTTGATCCAGATGACTTAAAATTGCGCGAGCGATATACGATGAAGCAAACACGCGTCTAGTCGCTTGTCTAATCGGCGCTTAACAGCAGTACTTCTGCTTAACGCGCAAAATTAAAATCACTCATATCGAAAGTTAGTGCTACCAGAATTGCGTGGAAGGTAAAAATGGCTATAATAATGCTTGATTTTAGCTCTTTTAATTTACTTCTTTCTCTTAGTTCCTTTAGATTTAATTTTAAGTTGTTTCCTCAGTTCTAATAATTTCTTGTTCAAATTAGGCGCGTCGACTACTATTGTAATTTACCGCCAAACCGGTTCCCGCCTTCACTAACAATCGCAGAAATGTTTGAAAACGCAGCAAGAAAAGGACGCGTGATGTTGCGGTAAATCTGTCGTCCTCCGAATTCAGCCCTCTCCATTGCGCTAAAGGTATCCGCCCTTGCTGTGTAATTCTGGGTATTCGGTACATTCCCAATTTTGATCGCGCCCGCTGTAAACTTTTGAATCCTAGTCATCCCTTTGTTTATTTCATTTAGTTGACGACGGATGTTTGCAGAGCGACATGTGACATAATTTATTTGCAAAAGTCAAGGACGCCGTTTAAATATGATGAGACGTTCTGCTGCTCACAATAAAAGTTATATTTAAAGCTATCCCCCGCTAGCGCAACCTTACAAAGCGATAGCAGGACAGAATTTTTTAAACTTTAAATTAAAACTCTCAGATCCACAAGAAAGTTTTCCCGTGCTAATCGTCTCGTCGCAGCACTCTTCGACGATAACAAAGGTACGAGTCCGCCGACGGGTGCCGAGCGCGACGAGAACGACGACAAGAAGACGCAAAGGAGGCGGCGTGGTCGGCGGGCGCGCGATGGGCGCACGGCGCGAATTCCCAGGAAGGACCAGCGTCGCCGCTCGCCCAACGCCGGCGGCAGCTCGATGGCGCCAATGATAAACGCGACGGCGCGTGCTTTGCCTCATTAAGCACCCATCACGACATGACCTCTCCGCATTCTCCCTCCTCCTTCTCCCCTCGCCCCATATTCCGTTAACTGACGCTAACTGGTCAGACTCGCTTTGTGGCGGAACACGACTCGCTTATAATGGCTGTGGGTCCATTTGGGGTAGGCGGAACCCGACGGGTTATGATTAATTCTAATGATGATTTGGCGTGGTCAGTCGAAACAGAGCCGCTGACGCGACGACACGAAAACTGTTTCCCAATTGATGGGGTCATTCATAGGATCGGCGATGGGTCCACGCCGATCTGTCGATCCTCTCACGCGCTTGGCATCATAGCTAACTGCTCGCCTCGCTTCTCAGATCGGCATGAATGCACCGAGGTTCACTTCTTCATGACTGGTCGAAAACAGCGGAAAACAACAACTTATCTATGGCTGACTGCTCTTACCAAAAGATGCGTGTCTATGAGAACATAAAATAGCCTACGAAAGTTGGCAACATGGCTGCAGGATTTGCATACTGATGAGAAGACCACATTATTTGTGATAGTCCGAGTCATCTGTGGGGAACTTCGGTCATCGCTAGCCGGATAGAATATATCGTATTGTGTTTTCAGCCGCCTATGACAAGCCTGGCTGCAAATTATATTTTTTGTTTATATTATAATTAGCGCTGAGCAGCTTGTCATATGGTTACTAAAAACAAAATACGAAACATTCCTTTCAGGTTGGAGTGACGGGAGATCCTGTTTACATGGTCAGCCTGTCATGCTTCTATCCGGCCGCTCGCCTCTCCTTACTCGCTTCGCTAACACGCGATTGACCATTGCTCAGCTGAAAATGCACGCGCGGACAAACGGCGCAAGCGTCATCAATGAAGAGGGAAAATTATTTCCGGGCTGTTGATGAAGTAAAAGAGTACTAAGAGCTCCATTCATACGGGAATAGCACTGAAGGCGCAGTCTTATTTCTACCTTACACTAGCAATTTATCTTCTTCTGATACTTGGCAAACAATTCGCGAGCTTGTGAGGGCTTTCTAACTAGGAACTCCCGAGATTCTACTTGTTTTTAGCGATTTTTACCAGTTCTTTCTGGTATCAAACATACGCTAACGACTAAACACTATGACGATTAGGAGATCAGTCAAGCATCGTCCCGCGCACGTGCACGACTGTTCGCTACACAAATCAACAGAAAGCAGTCCACGAAATCGTTAATTTTAAATAAATGAAGAACTGATAGTAGTTTTATGGAACAGGTCACAGACAGACATCCTTTATATGGCAGGCTCGAGCATGAGACGCCGTTTTTAGTGTCGCACCACGTTTACGAGCACAACGTTGGCGCCCTCTCGGAATCTGTTACTAGTTCCTTGAGCTCTGCTTCCCCCCATAGCTTTGACAAAACGGATAATTCGAAACACGCATATGTTTTATTTTAGGCACACTTAACGCTAATATTGTGTTTTAAAGTTTGAAATCGCGCCCGCTCATGGCTTCATTTATATATAACATGTGCCAAAAGCGCGCGCGTTCCACCTTATCCCTTTGACCCTACTACGCGCGAATTCAAAGTTTGATTCTTGCGTAGAATCAATTCGACAGTAAACATTCGTTCGTGGATAACCAAATACGTAAATTGGATTTCCCGCACTTACTTTCTTATAATACTGTTTTTAATAACAAGGTCCTACGCAATGAAACAAAAAAGAATGATCGGCAAGTCGCTTCGGTCTTACTTGATGGCGGGACAGCTAAAGACTGTTTCTTGACGGGTAGCGGCGAGGGCTGCGGCAGCGCCGCGGAGGCCTGCTCGGACGAAGCCTTGCGGGCGGTGAGTATATCCCAAACGGAGTCACGCATCAAGTTCGCGCTGACTGACTGCAGCATGCTGTAGAAGTTGCGGCGTTCAGCGCTCAAACTGGCTGCTAATTAGCAATTTCCGCTACAGGTAGACATGCAACTTTTTTGCTGTCTTACATCATAATTTACCAATGATTTAATTTCCTGCGCAAGTGCGCGAAAGTTGCCGCCATAGTTCTAGACTTCAGCTTATTGAAAAAAGCCTCTCTTTAAGAGCACGTCTCTGCGGTCAATTATCGATCAAAAAGATTTTGCGCTCTTTTATGCGTTCAAAAGTCATAATGCGAAGGTCGACGGTTCTATGAACAGATGTCCGTGGTCGAATTTTGAATAATAGTTCCTAGTAATCTTTCCGATTCTTTTCACGCCAGTTTGAATAACGAGACGTTCTTGCTATAATAGGCTTTATTTGAAAAAAATTAGAGCAAAAGTAACCGATCCGCTGTTAAAAATAGAAAATCAGTCGGTTGGAAAATAGTTGCATGTCTACCAACACCTACGGGCCGCTGTAGAAGATTGAGCCGAGTCCAACGCAGCACGTGAACAAATGAATAAGCCTTTGTTTCAAGTGGCTCTCTAAGGATAATAGTCGTCGACACGGACGAGTAGACGATCGTTTAGTCGGCACGTCTCTCCGACAATCGTCGTTAGAGCCACGACGCCATAGGCTGGCGAGGGCGATGTTTACAAGCGAATTAGCGACGCCCAAGCGTGCGACTGTCCAGTTGTTTCTTCTGCAGTAGTCATTGACGACGATGCAGTAGCAGTAAGAGGAGAACGTCGTCGGCGCCGACGCATTTGACTCGGCCGCAGCAGGCCCCAAGCAGCGCGAACTGCCACAGAGAGAGATCGCCGTAGAGCCACCGGCGATTAGCATTCATCGGACGGGTCGGACGGGTCGACGATCCGCGGGCCGCCGGCGGCCGGTGCGGCGGCGCCTATGCCAGTAACCGAGAGCGTCCAACCTCGCAAGGCGTCATCCTTGCTCGCGATCGAGGGCAATTCGCTGCTACCCTTCCTCGCCTAGTCCACTACCCTATTTATCTTCGAATTCATACCGCTCGTTTTGGCATCAGCAGCTGTCGTGGAATTGATCACTGTGTTGAAACGTCGCATTAGATCAGGGAAAAGTGTCATAAAGTCTGCTCGCTAGCGTATGGCTTGTTTAGCAGGTTCCATGCGGCGACGAGCGAGAAACGGCAGGGGACTTTCATTAGGCGAGGAAGGAAGGCGATTCGACAGTCTTCCGTTAGTTGTGTTGCTGATTAAGGATGGTGCCAGGATCTCATCCAGAGCGTGGTGGGGCGAGCACGGATGGGAGAATCCGCCCTCGCTTTCAACCTAACCCTTCAATTGGTCACTGGCAATTATTGCGTACTAATTCTGACGCCCACTCCTGCCCACTTTTGTCTAATGAAAGCGCTTTTTGTTGCAAAAGAGTTACACTTTTCGACAGAGCGCGTTCAGCGACGAGTTTTTCCAATAAAGGCCCCCCTCGGATTTGAATTTTTCCAACTAGAAACTCTAGACGGCGCACTGACGTAAGCGGCAGCTGCTGGTTTCACTCAGTGCAACCACAAATCAAACGTCTGAAAACACCGGCAGCTGTCACTTACAATCGGCACCTGCGGTTTATTCTCTAAGAGAATATCCAAACCTGAGCGGCTCCACTTTTAAAAGAATTTGGTGCTCAAGAAATGATGACACAGAATATTGAAAGAAGCTCTTTCCCTTTGTGGCCCCATCGTCGTTCTCGAGCGCTGCCACCCAATCAGAATGAATCAGCACAATAAGTTTTGCGTTCGCAGTTCAAAATTCACCTTCTTCTTTCCAGGGTAGCAAGCAAACTTAGGCTACACGCCCGCCAGAGTATACCCTGACTAAAGGCGAAATCGTGCTAGCCACATAACATCTAGTCACTAGTCTGAGAGACAGGCCGCTGCGCTGACTCCAGCGGACTTCCGCAGACTTCGACCGACCGATCCTGCGCGCCTATTGCTCGGGCAAGGCACGGAAAGGGGACCTTAGATGACGACGAATAGCAACGGAAGGCAGTGAATGATCACCTGCCGACGATTATTCTTTAACTACCGAGATATATGAAAGAGAAAAAGTTGTTTTGGCGTCAAGCCACAGCTGGAGAGCTCACTGTGAATGTTGTTCAAACTGACAAATGTATGCGACGCTCTCGATGCCGACGATGGACGCACACGCAAGCAAAAATAGCCAAAAGTGTGATTCTATCGACTGTAGGCATAAGGCCGTCTTTACGGAGTAAAACCCAGTGCAGCACCTAGAGAGTCAAATGCTGCGTTTATCCGGTTCATACACAGTCCGAGTGCTTTAGCGCGCAAAATAGTGGAGAAAGATAGGAGTCAAGTGATTGCCGCGCTTAGCCAAGTCCTCATATATAGTGAAAAACTGCGATTCAAAAGTTGTAACAAGGAAAACTAGCCAATCAATCCTATGCAGTCTTAATTCGTGAAGTGAACCACTTAGATCAGTAAAAGCGGAAATGTGTTAATGCGTTCTCAGTCCGAAGCAGAAGAATCTCATTTTAATGCAAGCAAAGATAGTCTGGCATTAAGGTCGGCAACCGTTCTAACATAGCGATTCGCGAATCCAATAAAAGAGGGAGAAGTTAAGAGACGGTTGTGTTGAGAAATTTTTGAGGTTTGCGTTAAACTTCATAAGTCAGTGTAACCTCCTCCCCCGTCCGGCGATCTCCGCATACCTCTGTTTGACGCCATAAAGAAAGCAAGTATCCGTTCGATCCATAGCGGAAGAGTAGAAGTCCACAACGCGCGATTCATAGATGGACGAATGACGCTAGAGACGAAAGAAATATTCACCTGCACGATTTGAGGCCGGCGATCCGACAGTCGTCAACGTCGCCTGAGGAACCTGATGAGCGCCGTTCAACCATTGGAGGACACTGCCTTGGTGCCCGATGGCGCGCGCCACAACTGCCGCCAGCTCGTCAAATTCGTGCAGCGACTGCCGGACCACATGGCCGCGGACGTGGTACTTCGCAAACATGTCACTGCAGGTTAGCAAAAGTGCGCCGCGACTCCGAGGTAACTTGTCCAATTGTAATTGCACTAGGAGTGTCCAACGCTGCTTGCAGCACTCTTGTAATCGGATCGCCAAAGTGCGGCGACTGTTGCAAAATTATTCTTTTAAATACCTACATTTGAAGTTTTCCACAAGAGTCTTCTCCCTCTTCAAGAGATGTCGGCGGTCAACGCAGGAGCGCACAGAAAATAATTCACTGCGACAGAGAGAGGCGCGCTTTGAATGGATACGCAGAAGCAATCGCTTCACTAGAACTGAGAATATGTTGACGACACGTTCCGCAATTTCGGATGAATTTGGAGACGATACGCCACGAGTACCTCTCTAGGGTCGCACTAATATTGATTATAACAGCTGTAGAGGGGCGAAATTAAATCAACAAATGAGATGAATATATAATTTGCATCGTTCATAGCTCTAAGAATGAACTGAGCGCTAAGCACGCTAACGTGAAGCGTGCTACTATCGATTATTATCGATTATAAATCCGGAATTTATGGGGGCGTGTCGTCGACATACAGCGATAAAATCCATAGCGCCGCCTCTACGCTATTTGCTCGTGAACACCATGTAAGAGAGGCGAACTCGATCAGGAACTTCAATAGAGTTAGCAGCGGCTTGCATACACAACGGTCTATGGCAGACTCGAGTAGTGTGAACTTTGCATTAGGAGTTCCGAGTTGCGTTCCAAAAACGATCAGGCGCGCATCAAATGGCTTGTTGGCAGTAGCCAATTATGGCCAAAACGACGCGAAAGTGAATGCATAGGCGTGGGCCGAGCAAGATGGCCACGCGCCGCCTGTCGAATTGCATTTCATCGGGCGGCGAATAGAGGCACGTAGTGCCGTCTTCAACCGACTAATCCGAATCGGTGGCCGCCCGCCAGCCATATATACATACTAGCGCATCTATCACTCGTAAGGATTGACGGGGGGCGAATATTACTGACGCGAATTGCTCAGAAGTGGAGACAGTTTCAGAAAATCGTTCCGCAGTCAGAGAATCAGTCTAACCACGCTCGCTGTCCATCATCCCTTAGTGGATGAGAGAAGAAGGCGTAATAAAAACGTTCCTTTCACTCATCCGCCCACGCTGGACGCATGTTACGCGTCGAATCTTATATTTATACTCGCGCCATTTAATTTTTAGTCGGCAGACACACAGGGAGACGGGAATGTCAAGCACTTTGGTCTTGATCGATCAATCAGCTCCAAATTATTTCCTAGGCAGACAGAAAAGATATAGAGCTGCGTAACGAATCTATAGTTTGCTTCGCAGTCGTTGACCGAATGTTTCCAGCGCGCGATGGGTCAATGGAAATCAATACTTTCATTCGAGTTAT
>NIUQ01000556.1:0-15454 GCA_002796945.1 Plectus sambesii | reverse complement strand
CATGTACGGGGCTCTTATATTTCTTTGATCTATAGCTGTCATTGCTCATTTTCTGCCAGGATGCACAATCATGCGCCTCTCAGTGAGGAATACAGTCATGCAGGAAAGATTAGGGTGTATAGAGCTGGGCAGAGCTCAGCGGCCACAACGCGCGTATAATTTTGTCAAGCATGCAAAATACATTACTGATAATTTGGTTTCAATTTCGCCGTTATTGATGCCTGCATGGTAAAATCCTGGCTGATTGCTCTGCTCATCCCGCGAGAGAATAGGGGACAAGACGTGACGCGATCAACTTGAAGGGAAGGAAGGTAAGATAGTGATTGGATGCTGCAGAGGGTAGCGTGCCACTTCAGGATGCTTACCGGTGAAAATCATGACGCTGCCGAGTGCCGACACCGATCTGACGGTCGATCTCCGCCTACCTCAACCCACTTTCCGCCACAGTTCTGCCGCACCCCCACGGCCGCAGAATATCGACGAATCAGGTAAGAGTGGGAAAATCCAGGAGTTCGGTGTCGATTCAGTGACACCGGCGCAAGCAGGACAGTGTTCAGCTCAACTAAGGTGAAGAATTAGACTTTTGCTGGCAACTCAAGAGCATTGTGTTAGTTGCCATTTGTTACCGGAGATCACCGTCGAAAAAAACGCTCCCAAGTAACAAGTTGACAATGGAATGTGTTCATAGGAACGTCGAAGAATTTGCAGCTGTTTTTTCGGACAAGCCAAGAGAGCAATGAGATTGTACTCGCACAGCGGCCGCTAGCAATCGTTCTGGATCCAATAGCTTTCTGATAGACAGCAGACAATTTGATCGACGACGAAGTAGGTTTCGAGACGATTGGCGAAAAGTGACGTTCGAAAGTGTGAGACGCCGTATGCGGCGGCCAAAAATAAGGATGCCAACGCTTGCACCGCAGGGCACGAAATTGACCGAAGAAGCCGCGCTGGTAAAAGAGAGCGCGCCGCCGGCCGCGACCAGCCAACAAATCGACGCAAATTGCCCCCGAAGTCCCGAACAGCCCTTCTTCCAAGGGCGATAGAGAGGCAGACCAGACGCCCGCGCCTCGACCGGCCTTATTATAGTCGTCCTTTATACAATAGACGACAATCAATTTATTGCCGCTCTCTGCCGCTCTATGCTAAGATGAGCGGCGTTGCGACGACGGACGAAGAAGAATGGGCGAAGAGAGGAGAGGAGAGGAGACGAGGGTCGAGTCGGGTCGGGCGCGACTCTGCTTCTCCAAGAGTCCAATGACAGTCGCAATGGAACGACCACAACGTTCGCTTAGCCTTTTAGCAGAAATTGATCACTTGCCACTATATGACGGTAGGCGTCCGATTGAACAAAGGCTTTTCACGAGCACAGTGACCGAAGGCGAATTTCGGTTTGATAGGCAGCAATTGTCTTCATCCTATCCGTGAGCGCGGTGAGATGTGCGAGAGTTACGGAGGTGGCAAAAACGCCAGCATCGTCTTCGACAACAAAACTACCGAAGGGCTCAGTATCAATTCTTTAGTAATGAGAAGGGAGATTTTGTACGACGGCTTGGATGCGGCCACGGCTTTACGGCTGGAAGTGGCAGTCGAAGTGAGAAGAGACAAACAGTCGATCGACAATTGCTTGCTTAAACTATGAAAACAACCAAGCCGATCGCTCTCTTCGACTGTCTGCTGCTATTCGTCAACTTGAATAGGTTTACAAGCAGAGCTGTCGAGGCACCATAATTACGATCCCGAAACGAAGTAGCAGAAAGAGAGTTAAGAATAGTCGATATAGAGCTGGATCGGAACAGCAAACGGGATGTCCGCGGAAAGAAAAGAGATCGAAAGACCCGTCGACTTCGGCTTCTGCTTAATGTCGCCGATGCGCCAATGATCGGCGCAGATCGACCAGCGGCAATTTGCCGCTAATTGCGCCCAACCACGGCAGCGAGCGGCTGCGGCGGCTGCGACGGCGGCGGCGGCGGCGACGGCGGTGAAAGCAAAGAAGGCCCGGCCGCCATCACTGTGTCGCAACATTCTTTTGCCCGCGACGTCTCATCGGGCAGCATTTCTCCCTCGCTAGTCGTCGGCAGTCGGGCAGTCCGGACTTCGTACGGGATGGCCGTGGGCGAAATCTGTCCCTTCAGAGTCGTGCAATTGGCGCAGCAGTCAGTTTTGCTTCTTTAGCGACCGCCGGTGCCCCGGAGAATTTTAGGGAAAACGAGCGGGGGATAAACGCCGATAAACTGCAGACGATCGGCACGATTAAGCCAGCACAATCTGCGCGGAACGGCGCGATTTGTTGGCCGTCGATAATTGCCAAATAAAAAGAACAATTTTCATCTTCGAATGTGCTGTTCCTCGTCGATGTTCAGCCAAACTATTGGAAAGAGAAAAGAACTGCAAAAGTTGTGCAATTTTCTCTAATCGATGAAGTCGAATAGATCGTTGCAGCGTCTTCACGTTAAGCTACCATGATTAGCTTGTTGAACACGCACGAAAATATACAGTCGCATTGAGCTGAGTTCGACGGCAGTGTAGAATTGAGTCAATAACGTGGCGTTTATCGCCAGTCCGATCGTTAGCAATTAAATTAGCACGACTTGGGTCAGCGCGTGAACTCGCCAATTTTCGACAGAGGAGGTGGTCTGAATTATGGCTACTTCAAAAGAATAGCGTACGGCTATGGTCGATATTCAGACGGCACTGAGGCGCATATAGTGAACTGAGTGGCTGAAGAGGGCAGAAAGTAGAGAAGACAATGTGAAAGTTGAGGCGCGCGCCAAGCCCTGGTCAAGATGAACTTTCTTTCCGGTTTTCCTCAGCCCCATCCACAGACCGGCGATCAACAGAAAACTGCGACGCGTGAGCGCTGATAAACATCCCTACACGGGTGTCCCGGCCAACGTCCCAATTACAGCTTACTTAGAGGACTTCAAAATACACCTGTCCCTTATTTCAATTCACGCCCCAGGGTTTCATCAGTATTGCAAAGACGTCTAACCCAGTTGGCTCATCTTGAACAGGATTCAAAGCTACACGTCACTTCCAGCGTACCTGTCTGTACACACTGTTGCTCGTAGCTGGGCAAAGGATAATAATAGCAGTGGAGATACGGTGAAAAGTGTGATTGGCAAAGTGTCCTTGACGATCAGGCAGCTGTCAGTGACTGCTGTCAGATAATTCGGAGACAGGCGATTATGTACGCAAAGAAATCGAGTGAAATAATGCTGGAGTGGATTAGGAGTACCACTATGTGCAAGCGTATCGGCAAATCAGTAAAATGATTTCAACTTGAGAATTGTAGTTAAGATCTTCAATACAGTCAAGACTTGATCGTTGGAGGTAGAGGCGAGATTTGGGACGGGCAGAGAAACATACCCACTTATACATCCGACCCGGTCGGTATGTCGATGATTTGTCATCTTCTACTGTAATGAGTGGCCATTTACGCCAAACGCAACTTAAATTTTAGCCGAAGTGGGGCTTAATTAAGCTCTGCCCTAAGCTTGAGCGAAACCTAAGGATTTGGGCGCTTTTTACTGTGAACAACTACGGGGGCGAATGTCTCCATCAATCAATCCTGACTGCATTGACCTCCTTCATCCGGCCTTCTTCTCTCAGCAAATTCAAGGATGAAATCGGTTATTCAGGTTACTTGCAGCTATTATCCAAAGCTGTCAGACCATTGTAATCGAGAAAATCGTTTTCGACGACATCCGATGCTGGTCTAATGATCTTATCTCATGTCAGACCACGGCGACTTATAACCGAACACCGCCATAAACAAACGCAAACAAACATGAGAGGGCGGCGTTGGCGGCGGCGGCGGCGGGACGGACGTCAGCCCTCGGAATATGCGAAACGCGAGAAGAGCCCTCGGGAGGAGAGGAGGGCGACGGGGTGGTCCGTTCGCGGCGTGGAATTAAGCTCTCTCGCGAACGCTCTTATATATCCGCTCAGTGGCCTGACTGAATGGTCGTAGGAGGGACCCATGCGAGAGCACCAGCAGAGAGGAAAAATTGACCCATCCGATGGGACGACCCACAGCGATGTCCGTTTGTCGCCGGCGTCCGTGGACTGACGCTCCGTCAAATAAAACAAACCCCATCGCCAGCTGCAAATGTTTTGAGCTGAACGCGCAAACTGGCCATCGGGGAATATACTCTCCGATCAGAGAGGCATACATACGGTTTGCGCTTATGACGCGATGTAGGCGAGGGCGAATAGGGAGGGACCTATATCCTTCCAGACCAGCGGCAGCGCGCATTCCGCTTCATATGAACGCAGGCATAAAGTGGCCATTTACAATGAAAACAATGCCAACAATATCTCAAAAAAGATTGCGTTCGAAACCTTTGCGAGAGGGCGTACTATGGGAAAATTTGCTACACCGGCTACGGATATCATGGATTTCCACAGTTCACTGGTAGAAAGAATCCGGCCGGGTTTCGTCAACAATATGCCAATATATATATATATATATATTACATATAAATATTGATCCTGTAGTATACGTTTTTATCATGACGCATACATATCTGATCACTTTATCTATTGCAACTTTGTTCAACCCTTGGAGGATTGGAGCACCAGATACGTTAGCAGCTACTGTATAGTGGGTGCAAGGAATTTTGCTCGACTCAATCGCAAATATCCAGCTGACGGCGCATTTCCCTTTGCCAACAGGGAATAACTTCACCCCAGACGGCAAGCGGCTGATGGCGTGATGGACTGAGGAAGAACGGATGATATAGCAGCTAGCTCGTACAAGAACGGCGCGCTCTCCAATTGCAAGCGTTCGCCGGCCGTCTCTTCCGCGCTAAGATTCATTGCGCGGGGGAGTCCAAAGTTTCAACGTACTCCAATAGCGTCAAGGGCATGGCAATTTGCGGCTCAAGAATCTTTCAGCCTGATCTTATGATATTCGATTATACTTAGAACATGTTCAGATTTATAAATGCACAACAAACGAATCAATCATGCGATTACTAATGATATATGGATTAGGATGAGCGATTAAGGTTGTTCAGCCTATTATCGTGAAATTTCTCAAGTATGTTGACTGTCTAATGAAGCAAATAACAGGGCAAGTTAGAGTCAATCATAAAATATGATTGAAGACGCATCGGGATTTGTGAAAATACACTTTTAAACAGCCATTATCTGATTTTACCCAGAAGTCGCCTCGCGGCGTTTCTTTGCAAAGTATTAGAAATGCCCTACTTGATATTCAGAAACTCCATAAATGTAGATTTCTTCATTTATCGAGTAAAACAGCGTAGCGTAACGTCGTTATGCGGAACAGCTAAGTAATGTAGCGGCAAACGTAGTGTATACACACGACTAACTGATTTAGTCAATAGCGATTTGTACCTAAAGCCGTATTGAAAGTGTTAATAATTTACTTGCTATGGTGAGTCGTAAATGTTAATTGTGAATCCATATAAGCGCCATTGGGGGCGCTTCTTGGGGATCTTTTTCAGAAAATCCCGATATATGGCGTATTTGTAGGCATACATGTGATTGATTAGTAAAAATTGTTACATTCAAAACGAACAAAATTATTAAACGCAAGCTGAACTGATATTTTTCTGCTCGATTAGCGACAGTTTCGCCTGAAGAGTTGGGGCGGGCATCGCGATATCCCTGACAGGTCGGCGCTACCCCACATGAAACTATGTAAAATTGCACGAGCTGACAAACGTGATCATCGGAGATGAGAGTAATAGCAGGCATAGATTAATACAAGAGAAACTAAGACCAACGAAATCAAATCCACAGCAACCTCGTTTGCACTCTTTTCTTTCACGCGTTATCCTTTAGCAGTTCCCTCTGATTATGTCCCCCCAGCATTACTCGATTTCTGACGGGTTAGTGACGGCTAGCAAATGCGATTACAAGCGTGCGGAAGGGCGACGCGGTGCTTAACTCCTATCGGAATTGTGCATCTTTTAAACTTCCCGCAGCAGCCGCAGCGGCCAACATAGCTTCCTCTACAGCTTTGCCGCATAGGGTGTTTATAAAGCGACACGCAATACGAGTGAGTAATAGCTCCGTGCGGTCGGCGATACAGATTTTCCGCAGCAAATGCACGGCAGATCGCCACGCGCAAGCTAATCATTCCATAATTCTGAAGATTGTTACGGATTAGTCCTTGCACGCTATCCTGCCTTTCACATTGAAGCTCGTCACTACAATTTATTTTTTTCGAATCTGTCGTCGTTAATGTCGGCGCTGAAGGAAGGTTGCTATGATGACGATATCAGTCGGTTTAAAGTCGCTTTGTCATACGTCCAGCATTCCACCACAACTTTTGACCGTCCTTNTTTCTGATGTCTACGATTGGCGATGTCGTGAAGGAGTTGGCTCGGAACGTATTGCAGTTGGCTTTACTGGCTTTCGTTTTGCTTTAAAATTTATGTAATGCCAAAACCACTGCCATCGTTAAAGAATTTGGTATTTATCTTTGTGAGCTGCGAAAGAAGCTTTGAGGGACGACGCGTTGAATAATGCCCGACATCCTATATTAATGATTCGCGACTATTTTCGACAAAAAGCGGCTCCTATATTCCTTCTTTATGAAAAGCGTTCAGCAGCACAAGAATGAGCCCGATGGAACGGAGTCTGTTTCGCGAAAATATTGCAGTCATTCAAAACAGTCATCGTCCACACTCAAACGTCCACCTAGCCGCCTTCGGGCCCAAGTACACATTGACCAAAGCGCTTTTGCTTCCAGATATACAACATATGTTTCAACATATAACAATCGCACGTAAAATCGCATCAGTCAGAGGTGCATCGACCTCTACACCGAAACAAGTCGCAGACGCTGATTGCTATCCGTGCGGCGAAAAATTAACATTTTGCCAGACGCGCACAATATGATGTTACGGTATTTTTGATCGCGCTTGGGAATATGCGCGCACACAGCAGTTCATTTTGAAGGACATCGCCTTTCTACCCATAGGCGAGTGTCTAATTCGTCCTGTGATAGGAAGATGATTACCGATTCAACTCGCGCATCGTATTATTACGCGCAAAAATTCAAAACACCTCAAACAATCAGGGAAAGCGCGCGCGAAATTCAATTCCCCCACGTACTACTCGCACCCGCCCGACTAGATTACATGTGCACCGCGTTATCCGCTAGACCACATGGCGGGAGCAGCAAACGCCGAGGAGGAAGGCGCGAAAGCGATCAGTCTGCTATAGTAGATGAACTTGAAAATTACCTGGTGAGCACAGTAGTGAAGTAGGTAAACGTGAATAATGCAGCAAGTGAGCTGATGCTGAGCAGTGGAGCATTTCTCTCGCGGCACATGCAGGGTAAGTATTCGAAGAAACGGTACAATTTCGTCTTCAAAAAACACCGCCAAAAATACACCAAACTAGCTCTAATTGTTCAGGGAGCAAAAACGTCCCAGCGTTGACAGGGGACATAAAAAAGGAGGAAACATTCGATTGAGCCCATTGAAGATGTTGAAATGAAAGGAGAAATGTTGTCTGAGTGGTAGTCGTCAAAGTAGCGAGCTGCGATAGCGGCCCGACGGGGCGAGCGGACGCGATGGACAAGGAAGGACGCACTTGGAGAAGAACGCAGTTGGAGACGAAGGCAGTCGCGCGGGCCACCGACTTCTTTACGACCCCCTCGACACATATCGGGAAAAGACGAGGAACGCGATAAAGAACCACCGACGCGTCTTTGGGGGCCAGTACCCACTTGCTAACACTGCTTATCAAACCGCCCCAACGTTGCTACCAAGATCGCAACCAAGTCGCTTATGACCCAAACGCGTTCCATATGAGATACTTCGGGATTTACCGAAGCAAAACGATCGCCGAAGCACATCATTGCAATCTACAAACGCAAAGGAACATACCAAAGGAGCCATCGTCGAGTGCGATGCCCAAATTAGCTCGTCCAATTTGTGATGGGAGCGTCTGATCGTTGGCTGACGTCGACACCAACAACCCAAATGGCACTAACCACTGATAAACGACGAAGTATGAAATTACCTAGAATTTTACAGATAAAGCTTCAATACCGACAACCAACAAGACGTCGCTCAGCATCACTTTAACACCAGCTAACAAGTGCCTACACCAGTACCATTTAATCCAACTTGCAATAAATCAAACAACTATACCAGTTCCAATATTTTGCCACCGACGCATCAACAAAAGCTACAGTAGAAAAGCAATCGATTCAAATATGCAAACTTCCACTTGCCTCGTTCGTCTCGTGGAAATTCTCTGCAAAGAATCTGAAGGCGAGTATGTGGCCGGCGATGACGCAGACTGAAATAAAAGCATTCACTACTAGTTCAACAAGACGTGTCACAAGCAACAGCGAATCGACCTTTAACAGTAGAAAACACATAAACTCAGATTGGCATCAGTGAAGATTAGATTGCTGAAAGTTTCGGAATGAGACTATTCCGCTAGTCGCAATTACGATACTTTCGCACGCGCACACGTTTGTTTTCATTCCGAAATTTTGAGCAGTTTGGTATTATCCCTGCGCCTAAAATGGTAACATCATCAGTTATCTTTAGCTGAAAGAAATGCGCCTTATATTTTTTTCAGCTACCAATGACAAGCTGACTGCAAATCGTATCTATTTGCATCGTAATTAATTGACCGCTAATCAGCTTGTCATACGTAGCCGAAGACAATATACAATATATTCCTTTCAACTATAGGTGGCCAGAGTTCCCGTTTAAGCATAGGGAAATTGCTAATCGCCACTTTGTCAAATAGAACCACGCATCGAGTTGTCACTCGCTCAAACCTAACCAGCCTAACCGAGCAATAGCGAGCGAGTCGGGAGGTAAAGCTTGTAAGGTTAAAGACGAAAGAGAAAGCGACAGTGAGTGGATAATTAGCGGGCAGTCAAGACTGAAAAAGGGGCAACGGGGCGCGGGCAAGACGGAGGAGGCGGAGATTTTGAGCGAGGCAATTCGAAGGCGGTCGATCACCGTACGCACCGATGGTCGCGACGAAGCCGACGGACGCATAGTTGAAAGCCGGGAAGTGCCGAAGGAGGGACCAGTGGGCGGCCTGCGCGACCAGCCCGATCGCGCCCACGTACCACGGAAAGTCCTCGAATAGCAACAGGCCAATGTTCGCTACTGCTACCGTCTGAAATTAGTTTGGTCATGTCCGTACGGCGATTCAGCTATTTTTGCGTCTTCCGCAAAAGCAAAAGTTACAATATTACAGCTTCACTGATTCACTTGTTAGGCTGTCCCAAAAGTTTTTGCACAAACGGTTTTATCTCAATGAATCCTAGCTAATGATTATTATTGCTAATTGAAAGCAAACTGAAGAAATGGAAATTACCCCTGATACCATAGTTCAAGAGCGAAAGCTATAAGTGAACACGTTCCAACATGAGCGGATATATATTTTGTAATTGGCTGACTACGCATGAGCATATGGAACAACCTAATATTTTCTTCGAACACTCCACCCACTTGTCTCTGTCAATTCACATTTCCTGACCGATTATACCCTATTTAGAATTGGTACTCTGACACCGAAACTACGAAAATCATATTGCACCCATACCAATTGCAAAATTTCATCGACGTATGATTATATAGGAACAATGCACCGATCAGTGCTATGCAAATAATCGCACTCTGTCGGTTCAATTTTTGATTTTGTCCAATACACTAACAGAACCAACATTTACAAAGTACACCTGTGATAAGGTATCAGAGTATACCGACCAGAGTTAGAGATAAAAAAAGACGTGTGTGCTGATTGATGCCTCTAAGCCCAACAATTTCCGCTTATTATGCCAAAAAAAGAAACTAATTTGTCGACGCGACCAAGAATCGGTTGAACCTATTTATTTGTCATAGAACGGAAAATACCAATTATCCAGTGGCCATAGAGCAGTACAAATTATGGCACGGGCATAAACAATCTTTCATTATAATTCATCACTATTCCATCACAATTCATCACCCTTGCACCCAATTTCGTCATCTCTGCATTTCACTTGAACGCAATGCTGACGAATTTAAATGCAAGAGTGACGAATTATGATGAAAGACCTAGCAAGACAAACAAGAGGTGAACGCCGGTCGTCGTCTGGGGCAAAAGCCGAATGTATGGAGCAAGACTGCACATTCCCCCTCACAGATACACCACTCCCACCTGTGAGAAAAACTCCGATAAGCTAATATCTCGTTTTCCTTGCACTCTCCTACATATCCGAGTCATACAACGCAACAAAGCGCATATATTTACACACCGAACCAGCTGTTTTATTTCAGTTGGACAAATATACTAATAAACAGTAAAATTCATTTACACCGTTTGTTGGGGACCGGCCAAAATGATCGACATAAGCGAAATATCGGTATAAACGAATTTTACTGTATGCCCACTAAGCCGCTTTCCTACGTACCGGGTTTTTCCGAAAAACCGCCCCCCCCCCAAATGACCGCCCCCGGGCGCTTTTTAGGAAAATCAGTCCGAAAAAGCGCCCCGGGGGCGCTAATTAGGATTTACAATTCTATATTCGTGGCACACTACAACTAGTTAATTATTAGCACTTTTATATACCATTTTTGGTAGATATCGCAATTTACTAAAGCAGAGCTTGTTTCTCTTCGCTGCTCAGCGTAATGACGTTATTTTAAGCTGTTTTTGTTGATAAATAAAGAAAAATGCATATATGAAATTTCTACTACTTTGCTAAAAAGCGCCCCCGAGGCGCTAATTAGGATTTAAATTGAATTCATCAAAAGTTCCCAAACTAAAAAAGCGCCCCGGGGCGGTTTTTCGGAAAAACCCGGTACGGATTCGACTTCGTACAGAAGGAGAGAGAGATAAGAGCAGCTAAGACAAATGGAGGAATATGCGAAGCGCGCGAACAGAGCAGCTGACTCGATTGGCCGACAGGCAAATGGAGAGAACGCGAGGGAGGAATTGAATCGGTGTCAGCACGCGAATCGCTTTGGAACAATCAGAAACGACTCGCCGACTGCGAATCAATCATGCACGAATAACGCCGAGCAAGGGAGGAAATGACCGATGCCTCCAGCGCCCGCGCCACATCGCCGCTTAATCGCTCATATCGCTCCTATCGCACGCGAAATGCAACTATTTGTTGAAGGCTTAACTAAAAGCATTCCCTCTAATTCATGTGAGGAGACCGCTGAACGAGCGCGGCCGTGACAACACATCGATGATGATGTCAACTTTCCTTTCGAAGCGCGCGTCAAGTTGTTCTCGCCAACTGTCTTTTGATAACATTATCAAAACATACCGTAATTAACACGCAGCAGGACAATACGATACAATTATCCAACTGTTTTCATACTATCGAAGTGACGTTTTAATTGTCACAAATATTTACTATTTATTGCTGCAATGCGCAAATGACGAAATTCATTTTCGTAAAAAGATGGGTTCAAATTTGAAATTAACCTATTTTGAAATTAATTAAATATTTGTCAGCGATACCTTCCTCACAGATGATCTGATGTGAACAGAGGCTACTTGACGAGAGATGAAACAATCAAACTATAGATAACTGATTGCTACCAATTTCTATTTCAAATCGGAAGATGTAATATGTTCGATACGAATATTGTACCTGAATAGAGCTGCAAATTGCTGTGGCGTGCATGTGACGCAATGTTCGGATAACTCGATCGGGCCGTATAATCACTCGTTCCACTTAGTACTAATCAAGGAAGGTTTACGAAATCGACTTACCGCGACAAGAAAATACATTGCTCTCCGGGCGATAGTAGAAAACTCCTCTACCAACTCGGCGAGATAATAAAGGGCAGCGGCTGAAACAGAAGTCAAATATCACCATCAGATCGCTCACACAGAAGAATGAAGACGATTTCGAGTATAAACGTGAAAGCTTATTGGTAGCTACGCATACCGATAATTTTGACCGGTCCCCCAAGTACCAATATAGACGATATTCAACATAGGCGGCAATAACAATTTACGCTATATTTTTATTGAGCTTGGGAGACCACAGTTCACCATTAGATATTGTTTTATCACAACGGAAGTTGACCGTACGTAATTACACTTTTACAAACTACAATACGCGATAATATGTTAATGAGACAAGCAACCAATCATACCTAAGCCAAGAGTGAGAAATGATATTTGCAGAAATGTGCCAAGGTAAACGATGCCAGTCATGAACCACATGTTGCTATTCCTTTTCTCTGATCAACTCAGCCACAAAGCAATTTCAAAGATGGCTCAAACTCAATAAACTGAGTTAATATGGAGTTCTGTCCAAATTTCTCTCTGCTGCAATCCGTACCTGAAACGATAGAGGAAAGTTAACTTCATTATTACGTATATGGCGTAAAATTTACTCTTCCTTATAAGCCTAGGTAAACTACGATAAACGGTGGTAGGTAGTTCCTAGATGAGGAATAGATCAGCAATGTGCACTAGTAAATCGTACTTTGAACAATGGTTTACGGTGGAGACGTGTCAATAAACATCAGGGGTGACTTGCAATAAATCTGCCTATATCCAACAGCTTCGCAACAGTAGCAAGGAAAGTATGAAACCGTTTCCCATTGGAGACAGGTAATAGCACTTCCCACTCCTACTATATCATCGTTCTTTGATTTCAAACCTATCTAGTCAGATCGATTCGTACAATTTCGATCAGACAGAATTCAAAAAAACGATTTCAAACATCGAAATAGATGCTAGAGAATGTGTCTAGATAGCTAAGAATTTGTTCCGGCTTAGTAGTCCTTTGAAATCGAACTGCGAATGAAGTATTCAGTAAGCAAATGTGCTGCCAATAGATATAAGCCGAGTGAAATTTATTAAATTTCCATTCGATTTCGATGTTTACCGCGTCGTCGCGTGGCAATACCGTATTCGCCAGCATTATTGATCCTGATGCAGAAGGAAAGTCCATTCCAATTCAGTAACTTTCGCCCGCAAAACTTCAAACCTCTTCTCACCGTGTGCGTTCGATTGTTCCTCGCCTTCTTCCCGCCATGACGTTTCCAGAACATTCGCTGCCATAATTTGTTATATTAATAATTTGATTGAATTATTTTTTGACTGACTAAACTATTCGATTAGATTACTAATCAACTAGATTGCCAGTTTTCGCCATTTTGAGCACTGTGTATTTCGATATGTGTGAATATGTGCGATTGATGCCTGTTACAGTTGTTATCGAGATTAGTACACGTGTTGTAAGCTGTGAGTAGATTATTCTTACTCTCCATAATCTGACACAGTCACTTTCTTAGGTTTTCCTTTAATCTGATCTTAAATTTTTGATGTTTTTGCTCAAGTTCTTGGATTGTTTTGCAGCGTGTGGATTTTGCAGAAAGCTAGCAAGGTGATAGCGATCGTGATTGCTTTAATAGAGACCAGTTGTTAGGCTCAAATTGAAAAATCGTAAAAGAGGAACTCTGTTTCTCCAAAGCTTTAAAGATTATCATGTACCACTCTCAATGATATCGATGACAAACTGATCGTATATGCAATCGTTTCAAAGGCTATTAGCTTACCCTTCAAAGCCAGATATAGTTGCATATCTCTATTGCAAGAGATAGAGCAAGGTCCGAAGAGAATAGTTATTTTCGAGAAGTACCTTGATCAACTGTTGTTTCAAATATGATAGGATAGAGAAATGTGAAAATGTTCAGCTTGCTACGTGCTCAAGCATTATTAATTGATTCAATTGATTTTAGACTCGTTGAGCGCTCACATTGCGCTGTCCTACTACTTATTCTAATTCACTTGTCTTCACTTCTTCTACCAGTCGCAAAATCGCTGAGCTGATACTTTTCGAGTGTATCAGATTAGAAGCTGTTCGCCGGTATGTTTTTGATCACTATTTCCGCATCATTTATCCATATAACGGGATAAACCAATGGATTGGGACGATTTTCATTCATTTTCCAATTAATTTCGTTCCAATGATTAAGCTGACATTAACTGTTTCAAAAACTTGTGACAAGATGGTTTAACAGCATGTTGATTTGAATGTAAATTGATATAAGTCACTGCCAGATTGTCATGGACAACGAATAGCGATTCATAAACCACATGTTCTTTGTAAGAGCTAATGTGTGATTGTTTATGGATATTGACTAACATTGCAGTCAATGGCAGATTAACTTAACGTCGGATGCTTGTGGCAATGATAAGACTGCCTGGTATATTCAACGCGAAACTGCGAAAAATGCAGATTCGAAAACATTCATGTCTCCAGATTAGGCTAGTTACTTGACCGTCTAGATAGGTTTCGATGATAAAGTCGAACCCGCATCATTGCACCCCGGATTATTGTAGCTTTTGGCCGCCTCCGATTATCTACTTATGTACTATTCGGAACCCGCATTATTGCAGCTTTTGGCTGGTTCCCGCGAAGCTGCAATGATGCGGGTTCGATTGTATCTAATTATTTAGTATAGCAATGCATCGTTAAATTGATTTATCCCGCAAAAATTAGGCCTTACCGATAGTCATTTTAAAATATTAATGTTTATGAGTCACTAGAGGCTTCACTTTTAGATTATTGTTTGCACGTTACCGAGTCCAGATAGCGCTTGATTGTAATTTTTTTACGATGCCAAACATCCGCCCGTTTCGGCGTAGAAGATTGTACTAATGATTCACATGTCACCTTTTTTCGAGTCCATCACCCCCGTTAGTGTCTCTTTCATTTCGCTTATTGCAGATCCGGCGAGGTAGTAGCGCCTTTGTACTGTAAGTCTTAGTCGATGCCTGCTTTGGTCCGCCAGAAGATGATTCCTGTGTCTCAACTGATCTACTCTGACAAGTACACCGATGACAAATACGAGTTCCGGCATGTCATCATTCCCAAGGAGTTTGTCAAGCACATCTCCAAGACCCATCTCATGACAGAGACCGAGTGGAGAAATCTTGGCATCGCCCAATCACCCGGATGGGTTCATTATATGATCCACCAACCCGGTATAGTTTTTTCTCACTTCAATATCTCGCGTGTTAAGGACTTTTATAGTCTAAATGTTTACGATAGGCAGCAAGAAATCGTTCCAAACAACATTACATGTTATTAGTTTTTTTACTATCAAACGGTTATTGTTAGAGCTGATATGGGGACGAGACATTACCTTACTCTGAAGTTGTCCTCAATTTTGCTCTCCTCGAAACAGGGTGTGTGCTGAACGCACTACGACGGCAGTCCATTTCACGAATGGTGCGGTGATTAAAGAAAGACAAAAAGTCGTTCAAATTTGTTTAATGATGACTTGTGCCTCCCTTCACAACCCTCCCCATCAAAGTTCGCATAACAGCGCCAGTGATAAATGCCAATTGAAGTACCATAATCCTTTTCGCTGCAGAACCTCA
This sequence comes from Plectus sambesii, assembly GCA_002796945.1. Classification (NCBI taxonomy): domain Eukaryota; kingdom Metazoa; phylum Nematoda; class Chromadorea; order Plectida; family Plectidae; genus Plectus; species Plectus sambesii. The sequence continues at coordinate 97 of NIUQ01000556.1, read as the reverse complement.
CGTGTTGATGTTCCGACGACTGCGAACGGACCTGGTCGAGAATAAGGAGAACAACGAGAAGGCCTCGTCGGCCGTTTGACCGCTTTGATGCCATTTC
>NIUQ01000555.1:0-46305 GCA_002796945.1 Plectus sambesii | reverse complement strand
TGGCTGTACACGACAGCCCCAGACTGCTCATCTTCAGCTTCTTTCTTCCATCGCGATTTCTTGAGAAAATCACTGCTGTTGAAAATTTCGGTCGCTTCATTAAACACATCAACTGCCTTTTGATAGGCTTGACGATTCTGAAAATGATCCGATGTCGACGATAGGATAAATTATTAAAATAATGGTGCAATCAAACAAACCATTCATTCATTTTTCAACAAAACTATTGCGATTAAAATTGCACGTAGTATGGTTATTGGTCAAGTATGGTGTCACGGGAAAAATTCTTTCGCGCACACCATAATTGACCAGTCGCTGCTCTTCCTTCTATAGTAATAGCGAAAATAAGAACAGTTTCGTACAATTGGCCCCATTCGGCGTGCCAACCGCCCGCATCCTTCCTCTTGGAGTCTGGCCAAAGTTTAGACATGAATATCGTTTTGAACATAAGGCTAAACGATACCTTAACCCCAATACTAAGCCTAAGGCGAAGTCAAAGTCTAAGCTTTTCAAAGCCGAGGAGGGAACTTCCACAGTCGGCAGGCAGGAAATATTCTTACGCTGAGGTAAAATTAACCTCATTCGTGTCTTCCTTTAGAGTTTCCGCGTATCCTGCGAGTTCCATGGTTGATCGATGACGCGAGCGCCAACACCGCGCAGCACAGCGAACAATAATTACCAGCCGTTCAACACTGCCTGTTTTCGTCTTCAGCGGGCGAAACAGATGATTGCACGTGGAACCAGTCCAAGTAAGTACACCTATAGACGACGCGCTCTCGGCCTAGTTCTTTTATGATGCAATTCATTGCGAAGAGCGACGACGTCGTCGAATTTTTCATTGTGACCCTCGAAATTCTCTTGAAATACGCACAGATGTAATTAAGATGTTAATCTTTGCACTGAAAATATGACTATTTTGATGTTTGATTAAATAAAAGAGTGTTTTGCCGCTATAGTGAATCAGTTAGGACTGTTGCGAATGGCAAAATTTACAAAAAATATTGATTATGCCAAGCGGTCGCTGAAACACTGAAACAATCCTGTTATTGACGGTCCCTATTCGGCGGCTCTACTGAAAACGAATTGTCGAGCGCACGACTGTCAGAGGGGAGGAAGCATAATATCGGCAGCACTACACCTCATAAGAACAATGAGCGTATGACGAAGTCGCGAAATCTTGAATAATAAGGGCATTGTGCAAAAGAATTAAACCATTCGTGCGAGAGGCGGCTAGGTCGACGCGCTGAAAGAGCCCTATTCTGCCAGTCGAGTGAAACTTTGCAGACTTCAGCAGCTACCTCCAATCCAATGAACTTATTTGCGGCAAAATGTATCTTGTATCTCATCTTGGCTTTTAAAGGCACGCTTTCAACCACCATTATAATGGCTCGTAATGAGGAATGAAATGGAAATTGCTTTCAGCTGAATCGATATCCAATTTTATGCAAATACAACGAAAAATTGGCCAAGTAATCTTCGCCTCGTATGATAAGGATGTGCGGCCAGTGAAGGATCCGAATACGGCAGTGAGCGTTCGATTGAATCCATCTTTATTCAGCTTTGTCGAAGTGGTACGTCAGTAGCGCACGATAAAAATTTGGCAATGTTTTGATACTTTAGAATGTGACTCAACAGACGCTGACCTTCAAACAGTGGTTAAAAATGGTATAGTACAAGAAAAAAGAGTACCTTTCACTTTCGGTTTTGCAAATGTGGTTATTTCAGTACTGGATAGACGAGTACTTGACATGGAATCCAGCGGACTACAACAATGTCATGGAGATATCAGTACAAAGAAGCACCGTTTGGCAGCCCGATATAATGATTCTCGAACAGTTAGCGCATTCATCTTCATCAACTATCAATTATGTTTAATTATATTTTTGGCGTACCTTTTATAGCGCAAAAAACTGGCAGAGAAGTTGAAACAGAGTGTTAGTTTCGGTAGCTAACGAGACGAGTGATTTTACCTCGAAGGGCGAAGTTCATAAAACATGCAATTACAGAAGTGTTTAATTGAGATAGCAAGCGCGGTGACTGGTCATACGGTAGGATATAACCGGCAATGATCAATCTTCGTGTTTGCGATTCCTTTATAGTGCAAAATTTTATATAATAGGGCCCGTCCTTCGAAACACAAATCTTTTGTACATGATTAATACAATATATTAGTTGCCATTTAGGGTAGAGATTGGACAGCTCACCAACGATGAGCAAATCGTAACTGTCCGCCACGATGGCTATATCACAACTTCAGTTGATCAATTGGTGAGTTATTTTCATTTGGTCGCTTCAGAGGATAGTAATATAGTGGGTGCGCCAATAAGCGAATGGTTTCGGTCCGTACTCTACTTAAATCTTTGCTGAACCTTGCGCATCTAATGTACTGTAGAATTCAAATACCAGAGCCTAATTATGATTTTTTGTGGTCTCTGCTGGGACGTTTAACAGACTTTGATATAAGAAAAACCCGCGTATAAGAGAACCTTTCCGTGTTAACCACATTCTCTTTTATATAAGTTTCAGGGTAAAAAATTCACTATCATTTCAAGACCTATGTCGCTATTGTTTTTAGTTTAATATTTGTTCAGTTATTGTATTAATAAGACCAAATTCAGTGTGATTTACTCTAATTCATTCTACTCTAATTTTCAGGTCACTGTTAAATGTCAGTTCGATGTGATAGACTTTCCCTACGACACACAAAATTGCACTTTGCGATATACCTCGTGGATGTATGATGAAGGCAAAATATCTCTTTATCCCACGGAGCCCGTTGACTTGTCTGTCTACAGTAAGAACGATGGTGAGCAACTGTTGTTAAAGAGAATAACCAAAGTCAGCATTAAACACCTGAACTATATAAATGTAACTGGACACATTATATTCTAATTTCAAATTGATAATATTACGACTATTACACTGCTAAAAAAGTCATGAAAGAAAAGATAGAGTTGTGCTTAGAACTTGAATTGATTCCTTTGAATTAAACTGAGAGTGGCCAATCGGGCTCGAATTCGTTTCAAGCTTACTCTCCTTCTTTGAGGCAGTTGGGACAGTTGTGGACATTCTCTAATTAAAACCTGTAGTGAAATTAGAATTTTGCTCATTCAGTGCGTTGAATCAGCTAAGTTGCTGTTTTGACTCGATTTTCACCTGATGTACTGGAATGTAAATTTACTCACCAAGCCTTTAAACGAACTCATCTCACGTTTACTAACATCTGATAACAGAATAACTGCCAGTGCCATAATTTCAGAATGGAGGTTGAAAAATATCACGTCTCGAATTAGCCATTCGACTGCCGATGGTTCATCTTACGTCGACGTATATTATTATATCGTAATAACGCGGATGCCAACTTATTATATTGTAACATTTATTTGGCCTTCATTTCTCATAACCTGCTTGTCAATTGTCGGTGTGTTTTCGCCATTTGACGAAGCTGGAATGAGGCAAGAAAAAGTTACAATGGGATTGACTAGTCTGCTCTCAATGGCCGTCATCCTGCAGATCGTGACGGATCAGATGCCGAGAACTTCGAATGGAATGCCTCTGCTTGGTATGACATTCAGCCGATTGTGTAAAATGACTCACATCTCATGTGATTTTTTGGAAAGCGAGAGTAAATTCTACAGCGATAATGCACCATTATTCCTGGAATGGGGCAAGAAAGAATTTTAGCGTAAAGAGCAGTTCTTTATGAGGAATTAATTAGTGCAAGGTGAATCTGGAGGAGAGATAGAATGCGAGCCGTGAGGAAGTGACAGAGCTGCATGAAATCCAAGATTCTCCGTCAAAAATTGAAGAAATCCGAAAAATAAGGGATTTTCTCGAGCACCCCTCCTCCATTACTCTGTTTCTGACCGACTCGCAACCTTTTCGAATCGAAACTCTCAAGCTAAAATATTGCAGATATATTTTAATTGTGTAAAATATCGTATGATTGCAGAAATATATTTCCATAAGTCATTTATTTCTATCACCATTTAAAAGCTGAGTAATTATGATCGATCATTTGCACGAACCTTGTCCAATCTCATGCGAACTTAAATTAGGTCGATTCTTGCGTATCAGAAAATTTTTATTCACGTCAGTAAGAATTTGCTGTTTTAGCCATATACATCATGTTTGAAATTTTTCTGGGTGCCGCTGCGACACTTTTCACCGTTTTCGTCATTTATTTGCATAGCTTTTGGATGAGCAACACAGCAGTTCCCGCTTCGCTATTGGCCAGCACTTGTATGAGAAAAAGAAAGCGAAAGATATCTACGAGCACTATGCAAACTGATCTTGTAAGCTTTGTTCGTTTGTTTGCTTATTTGAAGTGAATTGAATATTATCGGCATAAGTTTGCAATCTAATATATCAAAAGTCTGGGGCCTTTTTCGCACAAGATCCGTTACTGAGATCGGAAGCCGTTAGAACCAATTCGGCTGATAATTTAGACCAACCTCCATTTTAAGACAGCTCACTGAGGTTTGCCGTTCGAGTGAGCTCGATTGAACGAGTTTACAGCATCGAGTCGGAATTCATCGTTCCCATTTTTTCCTAACCATGAGGGGGGAGTCAATTGGTTCAAATTCTGATCGAGTGAGCTCGCTTAGTCCAAAAACCCTCGTTTGAGTACGGATGCATCGACTGCTCAGCTGTTGTTATCGCATACGAATCACTAGTGTTATCGAAAAACAGCGTCGAGACGTATTTTTCAGTCAGCAACAAATTTATCTGCACCCTATCGAAAGGAACCAAAGCTTAAAATCTGTTACGGAGACGGCTACGAAGAAGCGTTGGACTTCAACATTAACTTTAAAGATTTGAGAATGACTTCGGTCAGACTGAGGCATCGATGGAGCACATCGACGCATCGACTCGATCTGATTCTTATGAGCATTTTCATCGCCATCAATTGTGTCGCTACGGGCATCATTCTTGCCGTTGGCAACGAAAAACTGAACGCCTAATACTTCATCATAATTGTAAAGTGTCACGATTTATGTGGACATACTAATGTAGTTCATTGCTGCGACCGGTTAATTGAATCTTGTAGAAGGAAAATGGTACTTCAGTGATTTACCTTTTATCATAGTTGAAACAGCATCGGGTCCCATATGGAGACTTCAGTTAACCGGCGCTTAGAGATGATGGGGGCACTGTGGCGTTTTTTGAATGGAGTTGGAACAGTTTAGTAATAAATATATAACTGTGGTGTCAAGAGTCATCAGAAATTAAACTACCCCGACACGTATTCGCACTTCGAGCCGTCGCTATTCGTTGGATGGGCGGAGAGGGGAGCCCGGCGCACGTTAAAGCGGCACAACTCAAATGTCCCCAAAATTCGAATTATCTCTCGACTATATTCCTCATTCAATACAATATAGCGTATTATTCAAATCCTAATGTTAGCAAACGAACGGAGGTGTCATTAAAGTGAGCAAATTGTTGAAAGTCGTCATATTGTTCTTTTAAAATTAGCAAGCATTTTCACATCAACTTTTACTGTCTAAGCTTCAGCTGAAGCATTGGTATTCTGATTATAAAGGCCAATAACGACAGTCGCTTGCTTATCTTTTTCAATCAATAACGAAACAAGTACGTGCAATATCATGTCAACTCTTACAAAAGCGATCGAATCAAGATGCAATTGAACCCGTGTTTTCACCGTAACCATGGTTTACGCCAAGCGGGTATCCATCAAAAGCAATGAAATGACTCTAACCAAAGCCGCGTTTCGTGATCAGTTTCCAAGCAACTAATTCAGCGTGCCATCAAAATTCTCACCCCATGCTCCATCAAAGCGTTTAATGATGATGCGGGTGTATGATCATAGAGACATGTTGACCACTGACCGCCACATTTCGGTAACTTACTTTTTATTGTAATAGGAAGATTTTTAAGTTATTCTCGCTTCACAACTGCTGACTAGAGCGGCCCGCTTTGAAAGAAAGATCAGCAACGAAGTCCCGCCCGCGGTACTGCAAATTTCTATGCGAAAAATCGAACGGTGTTTGGTAACAACGCAATCTGGACATTTATTTCATATTCGCACGCCTTAGCTGACAAAATGCAATTAAAACGCACAACTTGCCTTAATAACTACAGTTCACACCCGATTCATAACGGGTGTGTTGCAAATTATATTCGCTATTGTACAACCCTATATAAAATGTAGAATAAAAAATGAAAAATGATCCATTCTACCGCTTTTCGGATCAATTAATTATCGATCGTTGCTCCGCTAAAGGGTTTTAGGGATCAAAAACAGTCGCGCTCCTAAACATGAATATCAAAGCGGGACGCGACATCAAAAAAGGTGTTTTGACTGTAACTATGGAAAGAGAGATTGGCTTCCATAAAGCTCAGTTGAATACGCATATAATAGTGCAAATCAGCTTGAAACGGCGCAGACACTGCTGTATTCGAGTCAGCAGCAGAGCCTGCGCGGCTGCGCTCATTTTAAGCGTTGAGGCTGTTCGTTTTTATTCGAAAGATTATGTCGATAACTGGATCGCTGATTGCAACACTACACTGCGTCTTCTTACTGACTGTTTGCCAAGGTATGGAAAAAAGCAACAGTTTTGCATCCGAATTCTAGAGCCATTGAAATAAAATTGAGAGGGGTATTTTGCCGTCCCCGCGGGGTTTCCGATTCCTGAACTTTGATTACTTCCCACCTCTGAAACGCACCATGACCGATAATTCTGGTTTCACTCTGACTAAGAGCAAAGTATTGGATCTTCGGTTAAGTATGCTATACGGTTAATTTATTTCAGAATTATGGTTGACGAAAGGGCAAAAGTTCAATAAATTTGTTAACACTAAACTCCTACTCTCTTGACAACTCTCCTTCTCAAAATTGAGTTTCCTCTGTGTCCCCGAAATTTTAAGCAGCAGAATCCTTGTTTCTGTTGCAAACTAATTACGATAAGTCATACTCAAAAACGTTTTTAATCATCGAAAAGAATCAATCGCAATATATTTTGCTTATGCTCGCATCCCAGATGGAGCCTTCGAGTACTGACGAGGTCTGGAAGTAGTAAACTCGAACATACTCTGAATGTTAGCACTTTTTCAGCCGATGCACAATCTGCTAAACCTGTGCAACAAGTCATCAAAGAAGCAATATTTCAAAACTATGACAAAAGCATCAGACCATCGAAAAGCGTAAATGTACCGATAAACGTCCTTCTCAATCCTGCTCTGTACAGCTTTGTAAGCGTGGTAAGTTTCTTCACCAAACTCTGTCACAAACAAACACTTGATAAAAAAACGGATTGTTTACTTTAAATATATTTACGTATTCACCGCAAAAATTCGACATATAGAAAAAGAATTATACCTGTCCTATTTTCTTAAAGCGCTGGAAAGACGAATTTTTGACGTGGAATCCGGCCGCATACAATGGCGTAACCTCGATCATGGTTTCAAGAGCAGACGTTTGGCTGCCTGACATTATGCTTCTCGAAGCGTACGCTTGATTAGTCGGATTGAGAGCTCTTCTTCATAATTTTTTGTTTGAGGACGGAAATCATCCAACTTGACAATGAGCAGTATACAGTTGCACTGCAATACGACGGCAGTATCGCTACATCTGTCGATCAACTGGTAATAATATTTATTGCTTGTTTGATTAGTTATCTTGTATCGATGTCGACGCTATTCAGTTCCTTAAGCGATTTCATGAGGTTCAGTTCACGAAATGGTTCGTAGAGTTGAATGCTGGTATACAAGAGGCTTGGCGATCTGCGCAAGTAATGTGTAGAAGATTTGTCATGATGCCGCGCGTAACTTATATGGAAGTGCGGGTACCGAAACTGCTATCCTCTGAACAAACCTTAACAGTTTAGGATCATCGCTGTATAGCCAAAGTGGTCAATGTAAGCTGAAATGCATAATGCTACTAAGCAGTAAATACAGAGTATAAAAAGCACGCGGTTAATTGGATCAGTTAATATGGGTACTATCTTTCGTTTTATGCAGAGGGGAGCGTAGGAGGTATGGTAAGGGCACTCTCGAAGGTATCTAATTTGTACCTCACCATGCGCCAAGCGGTACTCACTTATACTTCTGCGTATTTTAAATCGAAGCGGGATAAGAGTAGAAATGGGATAAGTGCAGCTTCAAACAGGATCCCGAGGTGCCGAACTTATGTTACGGTATACTTTTTATACTTTAGGTAACTGTTCACTGTCAGTTTGATGTGGTCGACTTTCCTTATGATACGCAGAACTGCACTCTCCGCTACTCATCGTGGATGTACGACGCCAGCCATATCAATCCCTATCCGAACAATCACACTGACCTCGACGCCTACTGCGAGAACGACGGTAAAAAATATTGTCGATTCAAAAATATTTGCAGTCCATCATCCGCGTTGTTATTCTGTCAGGAAGAGGTGACAATTTTAAGTGGCGTACTATGCCAATATTTCTTAGAGTACGGGTATTTTTATAAATTTTCACAGCCCATATGTTTCTTGATTGCTCAGATGATAACCATGTTATAGTGTTGTAATGTGATCATATTATCTTAAGTACTTTCTTGTCTGCAGATGTGTGCAATCATGCCTTAAACTAGCCCTAAGCGCGCTCTCAAAGCAGCTTCAATTTTCAGAATGGACGCTACGCAGTTTCACAAGTCGTATTAAACAAATGCAGGCAGACGGTATGCTATTCGTCGAAGTGGCATACGACTTGAAGTTCACGCGTAAACCTCCCTACTATATAACTTCGTTCTTCTGGCCGGCCTTTATCATCACTAGCATGGCAATCGTTGGAGTATTTACGCCCTACAGCGAGTCCGGCTCGCGAGTTGAGAAGGTCACTTTCGGACTGACGGCTCTCCTGACAATGGCCGTGATACTAATGATTATCACTAGTGAAATGCCAAAGTCATCCAATGGCATTCCGCTTCTAGGTTGATATTTTCTTCCAAACCTACTTGAGTTTATCAAATGGTTACAGGAATCTATGTCATCATTGAAATTGTTGTGATTGCGGTTGCAACACTCTTCGCGACTCTAAATCTCCATTTGCATAAAGCTTGGATGAGTGGCACGCCCGTTCCCAGTTGTCTTTTGGCCATCACCTGTCAGTATAGATCCAAGACCCCGAAGGTAAAAACGACAAGTGCCTACAGTACACGCGTACAGGTGAGCTTACGACCACTGCGAATATTCCCTTAATAATGCAGCTTAACGAAATCAGCCTCCTTGACAATGTAGAAAGTTCACGCGCGCCCGCGCTATCTTTTCTGGAATACTTTCGTATGGCAGTTTAGCTGTAAACGCTTTAACTTAAAGGCTTCTTATCGATAGTGCTATATCAAATGAAGTACGGTAGTAGAAAGAAGTGAGCAAAATTGCATAATCTCTATCGTGAACACTATGCCGCTATCAGCTACCTAGAAATTTGTTAATCAGTAGCAAATCATCGATTTTCAGAACCCAAATGATGTAGAGCTTATTTCCGCTGCTCAAAAGGCGATTGACGATGCAGGCTTAAATATAAACATCAACAATATGAAAAGTGAAGAATTGCATGAACAGTGGATGAGAGTTACTGATCGACTTGATATTATGCTATTGATTTTCTTTTTCATCTTGAACTGCATCGTAACCGCAGTCATTCTACTTACGGGACAAGCCAAACTGGAGAAATAGAAAAGTCTTAGCGGTCGTTTTTTAAAGAAAGATCCTTGTGTAATTTGCTAAGTTTTATGTTTTGCGCTGCTTGACGATTAATTATTGTTTGTCGTTTGCTACACATTAGATGTTATACCAATCCAATGATATCTTTCAAGCAGTGATAGTTATGAAATCCGAAAGTAATGATACCGGATTATTTAAGTTCACTTAACGCACGTATCCTTATTTATTTCTTGTGTTGTAATCAATAATTACGCAATAAACTCAAGCTAGCACTCATAAAAATGAATCTATTTGAGACTGCCTAATTCTCAATAGAAGATGGCATGAGTTGCCCACGACTGAATTTAAATACCGTATATTTCATGACCAAGACTTTGGGCATAACATAATTACGATTCGTCGATAGGTGAAGAGAAATAATTAGACTGATGAAACATATTAAATAGGGGAATATCGTGCACAATAAGTTTTAACAAATGCGCCAATCTGTCGGGATACTAATTCGTAATAATCTGATAGTCAAGCATGGCAATTGTATCATTCGCAAATAAAGTACTGATATCAGCAATCCGATTAGTTAATTTGATCTTGCAAATCAGGTTATAATCATTGTTCCCAATGAGTAATTTTTACTGATCATAAAAGTCATTTGTTGAAATTGTCTGCATACTTCAGCAGAGGGTCTCTATGAAACATGCTTTGACAGCGAATACCATAATGCGGCTGCATGAATGGACCAAGACGAGTAATGCTGTGTTCTTTGTTTTCGCTGCCGAAGCTTACATGAATATTTTATCGGTCGCCAATGCCACTACGGCAACAGGTCGAAATACCAGTTCCGAGGCAAGCAGCTAAAGCCAGTCATTGGTTCTTTTCGTTTTGGCCATTTCTTCATTTTTCGACGCCTGGCCACGTTACTCCTACCCTAAGCTTCATTTTATCATCTGGTAGTTTTGTTTTGAGATGACGATATCGGAAAAACAGCCATAAAAAGCGACAATGAAACATATGAAATTGTTTCTCCTCAAAATACTAACAGACGTCATCCTACTCACTTTCAAAGGTTGGTTCCACAGCGTAATATTATTTCAGTTAACTGTGAGCGTTGTCGTTTTTATCACAGTGTACGCCATTCCTATGCAACAAACAATCAAAAATGCCATCTTCGAGGGATACGACAAAACCAATCGACCTGTGAATAGCGCTAGCGCGGCAGTAACGGTCCAGCTCAATCCGGCGATTTTCAGCATTAATGAAGTGGTGAGCGACAATCAACACTTTTAAACTCTCTGTCATTTAGGCTGAAAAAAGATCTTTTGCTTCAGTCGAAAGCCTTAGACAAAAATAGGCATATTGAATGATTTTTAATTAAGGATTTCTAGTTCTTGTGCAAAAGAAAAAATTTTCCACTTTGAGTAAACCATGACGACAGTCCTTTAGCGGAATCGCAAGAAAGACGCGATGATAGCACACGCTGAGCGAGATCAGATTGAGGGAAATGCTGCCGTTTAAGTGCAATTTAGGCAATAAAATTTAAAGTTCAAACTGCGATCCCTATCTGTATCGAACATGTGTATTGTACACATCCAGAGTGATCACATATAAACTTAACAGAGCATTAAATTCGTTGCCATAATTTGAGACAGAAATCTACGATTAAATCTTGAATGTACCATGAAGCGCTCACGATTGAATGTTGTTAATGGACTAGTAATGCGAAACAGCAAACAATGAAAGCTTTGTTTTTTATCTTTGCTCCTCCAAGCTTCAGTTACTGTGCTAGATAAACTGTCGTTCGCGTTTTTTACGATAAACTACTATGTTCAAACGAAATACGTTTGACATGATGCGGATTAATTTTAGGATGTTGCGCACCAAACAGTGCAGTTCAAGCAATGGATGCGAATGGTAAGCTTGACCTGCATTTAGGTACAATAAGGTGCTATCCACGCTATTTACAGTACTGGAACGATGAATTTTTGACATGGAATCCAGCGACTTATGGAGGAATGACGAAAATTATGGTACCGAGAAGTTCCATTTGGATTCCTGACATCACCATCATGGAACAGTAAGAATATTTTGTTTTTGTGAATCAAAACTGAGAAACTAATAAGCTCTTGCTCCTATATTTAGGGTTGAATTAGTTCAACTCGATGACGACTTTTATGTTGTCGAACTGAGCTATGATGGAAACGTGTCATCGTCCGTTGATCAACTGGTAAGCAGCAGACGCCATCGCTGGCGTTTTTTTAAAACCATTCCAATTACAGATATTGTTCTTGCGAGTATCAGTTGTACTATCACCAGTGTTGCAAAAGTTGAACTTTTTGCAATTGAGTTAATAATAGTAAAGTTAGAGGCTCATAACTTTAATTAAATCAGTAACAGTAAAGTTAAAGGCTCACAACTTTAATTAAATTAGTAATAGTAAAGTACTAAATTAAAGATAATTTAGTAAAGTTAGAATACAGTAACCTTTGTACTATCAATCCCGGTTTACTCACCTGAATTCGCAAGGCAAATAAGTGGCGCCAGTTCAACAAATGAAAAATGTTATACAATACTCTGTATTTTTTTCTATTACCGATTGCCTCTTCTTACTTAACGAAAGAGTTGTCATTAAATAATTAAAATAACAGAAAAAAAGCAACTTTGACAATAAATTTGCTCGTTGAATTTTTGTTGATTTTACTCTATTTAACTAATTCTAACTTAGTTAATTACTTAACTTTAGTTAAGAATAATTGAGTAATAGTAAAAGTAACTCTAAAGATTTGCAATTGAGTTAAGTAAAAGTACTTTTACTCAATTGTTTCCTTACGTAACAATTTTAGTAAAAGTACTTTTTGCAACACTGACTATCACTCATAAGACTGCGAAAAGAATTACTAACTGCAAAAATGTATTATTGTAATACAAAATGTAATCATTCATTTACACCTCAGTTTACGATTATTTCATGAAACATATGTAGCAGTATACTACTCTTCAATTTCAGATCAAAATACATTGTCTATTCGACGTGGCACTGTTTCCGTTCGACACTCAAAATTGCAGCTATCGCTTCTCATCATGGATGTATACGGCAGAGGCGATCGATATCATCCCCACAGTTCCTACCGATTTGACCGTATACAACGAAAATGGAGGTTCGATATCTTTTGAACACAGATTCTAACATATATTTACTATTTTTTTATGTGTGCCTTTTTTGATGCTTCACAAACGGACCATGTGGTGGACTGTCTTTGCCGCAAAAATACGTCTAAGCGCCAGGAAGTAGCGTGCGGCAGTTATAAGATTTAGTCTGCTTAACAAATTTTCTACACCAAGCAATAGCTAGCTGTTGCGCATACTATTTCCCACTGCGCTTTTTGCCTTGGCACTCAGGAAAACTAATCTATGACAGAAACGTTTTCATTCCCATATTCTATTGTTGCCTCTTGAACTGAGGTTCAACATGATCCACTATTAAATGCCATAAAATTTAAATTTGCAATTTTCGCATAGTATTGTAGAGTGGACGATGCGCAGTTATACGGCAAGAAAAAGTATGTCGGTAGACGATGGAGCTGTCTTCGTCGACATGTACTACGATGTAAAAATGACCCGAAAGCCTAACTACTACGTAACTACCTTCATTTGGCCGTCGTTTCTCATTACGTGTTTATCAATTATTGGCACGTTCGCGCCAACTACCGATGCCGGAGAACGAATTGAGAAAGTGACCATGGGTCTCACTACACTGCTCACTATGGCAGTCATTTTAATGATTATCACCGAACAGATGCCCAAGTCTTCCAACGGAATGCCTCTTCTTGGTAAGTGGACGTTACCGCTTCAGTTTGGCTCTCATCGCAAAATGCATGGTTTCATTCAGCTGCAGATCATTTGCTCCAAACCAGTGTTACGATGAGGTCATTAATTAGTTATTAGCAATTTAGAGAATTTAAAAGAATATTTGTGCTTAAATAAGAAAATTCAATGAAATCAATAGTTCAATCCGTTATACATGAAACCCAGATTATAACATTGCTCAAGAGGAAATTTCGATATTCGTGTATTCTTTTAAAAACAAAGCACTTGTGCCCTTTGATCAGTTGAACTTAATTCAACCATATCTACTGCATCAGTGATAAAAAAATTAAAAAACTTCCGGATTTTCAAACCAATGTAAATGATGTATGCATCCTATTTTTAATTTTCAACCACCTATTTGAAATGGAGATTAAAACGAACATATTGCTTCAAAAATTAATAGCACATTGTCACGTAATATTTTAGCAAGTCAAAATCAAAAATCTAATCTTATTGCAAAGAGAGAACGAATTTTGCAACGAAAGTTATCTTCACATTGAAATTTACTTTGCAACTTAACTTCCTTTAAACCGAAAAGCTGTGAATGAGCAATATCCGAAAAATTATTGCACTCAGAGTTAATTAATACAGTTCCATATCTATAATATATATTTTCACGTGAGGGTGCCATTTTTGTTGAAATCTTATAGAGGTTATTTCAGGTTTATTCATAATGCTGGAAATAGGAGTAGCTACCCTGGCAACTTTGACTGCCGTATTTATCATATACATGCATAGTTGCTGGATGAACGATACGCCGGTTCCCAATTGTCTGCTTGCCCTCACTTGTATGAAGGAGAAGAAGAGCGAAGTGTCGCCAACAAAAGATGCTGACATGGTAAAATTTTACTGTTAATATAAAAATATTGAGTGGTGTTAAATCTAAGTGACTTATTCAATCAAACCAGGAGCCCATTTCATAAAGTAAATGTGAAAGGTATTTAGATCAAAGCATTGGTTGGCCAATAGCGCGTGGTGATCAAATTGCGCTCTGATATAAATACATTTCTCTTTTGTTTTATGAAACTGCCCCCCCCCCCCTTTGTGATGCACGAAAAACTTGCTTCAGTATAAAGAAGGATCACCACGACGGTCGCCAGCAGACCCAAAGCTTCTGGTGACGATTAAAAAGGGCGTTGAGACTCTGAATTTGAACATCAATATTGACGACCTGCGCGACGAGTCATTACGGTACCGTTGGAGCAAAGCGACTCACCGCCTCGACCTGATCATGATGATCGTGTTTCTCGTTATTAACTGCATCATTGTTCTTGTTGTATTGGTGGTTGGCAATGCCAAACTGAACAATTAATTAAGGGTATAGGTGTTTGTTTAGTATCTAATTGGTCGATGTACTTGTAAAAAAATTACTCTACTCAGAACCAAAAATGACATCACAGCTCGAGTCAAGTTAACCTGCACAAAACAATCAATAAATATTTAAATTTTAACCAGATCACGTTCAAAGTTCGTAAAAAGTGCCAACCATTGACTAGATATTTAATGATATGTAATGTTGAGCATTTGATACATTCGCGTTAATAATCTAGTGCTATCAGTTCAAGTCATCCACCAAACTGATGTTCATCGATGAGCCTTGCACTTCAGCACATATTCAAAACTCTGGTTGTGTTGCATAGGACTTCAATGTGAACAGCGTGGTTCCGTGGTGTAGTGGTTATCACATCTGTCTAACACACAGAAGGTCGCCGGTTCGAGCCCGGCCGGAATCAACTTCCTTTTGTCCAGGAAACTCGAAATGGCTAATTTACCAGCTCAGCTCTCCGTTTACCATTTTATAAAAATAGTCAACTTTTTGCCTCCAATATCTGAGTTTTCAGTTGTGAAGCCTCCTTATGAGCCAGTCAAGACCCGATCTGGTTCGCAATTTAATATTCAGAACTATCTTTCAACTTACCGTTACGGGACTACTTGATAGAATTCAAGAAATTGCCCATAATTGATGGGCCATGATTCTAAGCAAACGATATTCAATATTTTGATGTCTCTCAATGTATGCCATAAGCCTAATTAAGGGTCACAAACTGTGCTATCTCGAGCATAAATTTGGTACATTCTGATCCAAGGAAATGGTGGACGGTCTCCAACTCATCGAATCCACATTTTATCCATTTTCAACGTGAAATTCTTTGCTGCTTTCATGTGAATATCGTAGTCAAATTCAACGGTTAACCTTCGCAAGAGCACAGTTAAAAAGACAAACTCCAAGTTGAGGGCAGATATCTTCGCTTAATTCTATTTATTAGAGCGCTCCTTCATGTCCACTAATGCGCCTAATTAATCGTATATCAAAAGGAATAATTTATTCAGTCTTACCGTTTGCAGTTAATGTTAGTAACATGAAAATATGAAGAGATGGTACGAAAACACATAAACAAGACCGCTATGTATGCCAAATGACACGAATATATTGAGTAAAGACATCTGTTTTTTCTAGTCCAAAAAGATTAGAAAATACATTATTTATACCGCTATTCCGTTTCATCGCAAAGTCTTCCTCCAAATCCAGGTGGACAACTTAAGCAGGTAAGCATACTGTAGGCATCGAGGTAGCATAGTGATTTTCCGCTGCAAGATCCAATTAATTTTTTATCAATTTTTCAAAACACAAAATAATTGGTACGGGCATGGACAGGGTGAGCAGTCGTAGGGCGATCCATTTGTCGCTGTGCCGTACCAACCACTCTTGCAACGATGACACTTTAAGCCGTCAGTATTGTCCTCGCATGTCTGAAAAGGTTAATAATTGAGGTCTGAATCATAATGTTGCAAGAGCATTTGCTCGGGTGAAAATGATTCGAGTGAGGTGTAACAAGAAAATTATCACTCACAAGACAGAGTCCGTTCGTGTCGCATCCGTTAGGCGAATGGTTGTTACACTGACAAGCTACCGTTTCTACCATTTCTTCTGCTTCAGGTATAGGTGAGTCTGTGTAATAGTGATCGAGATTCCCGTCGTTTTCATTTGTTCTAATAATGCTCTGGATTTTGCTTCTTTTCAGCTTTTAAAACATCTGAGATGAACTGTTGATACTGCGCAAAAGTGAGAATATTCGGATTACCTCGTGGCAGTTTTGAGATTCTCAGTGTTCCTTAGATTTTCGCTAGTAAGTATATTTGTAGGACTATTTGAAAAAAAGAACAAAGACGGAGCAAATTTTGACTGCTGAAGCGATAATTTGGATTGATTACATATCCCATATTTATTCTAATAGAGTGGCTTGCAATACTAATCTTCATTTCCTAGTTACCACGTCGTAAAATAAGAGGTCTTCCCACTATTTTCGATTATTTTCTCAAGGGAATTGGATTCTTTGAGGAAAAACAGATCAAGTTGCGATTGCATAACCGTGCGCAAGCTATTCTGCAAAATCTAGAGCATGTCTTCTCTTTCTTTCGATCATTCAGCGTGTCAAAATCAATGCCGTCTTTTTCCTTAAGCCGATCGACGATATGCTTCAACTTTTCGCTCAATACAGTTATGTCTTGGTCTTTGAAGTTGGCCAGCCGTCGCCATGGAGTACTCTGAGGACCAACGAAGTGCTTGACGACCTCGCAAACTAATGGGAGTATTTCAGTTAATGATGACACCAGCTCTTTCATGCCGCTCAGTAGTACATCGGTCCGCGAATGTCCCTTTCTGAGCGAACGGTCGAGCTCACGAAGCTTTCCCGTTTCATTTGCCGCTACTGCATACTTTCCTTTCAGGTCGTCTATAGCGCGCGACAGAGCTGTGTGGTTTGCGCTTATTGCAACGACATCGCTGCTCACCTATATCGCAAAAAGACCCGTTATCACCGAGATAATCATCCGCGCTTTTATTTGTCAAATAATTATGTAAGGTCGGGTTTTCTCGAAAATTAGTCCGAGGAGGGGGTAATTGTAGGAAGCGCACATTCATTGTTTCTATCTATTCATTTATTTTAGAAAATCGTTCTAATTCATAAAACCATAAATATAGAAAAATGTCATCATATTGAGTAAGTTACTTTTTTAATTTGAACAATGCTGAAACATACTTGACTATAGTCATCAGTAATATTCTTTTGGCTAGCCAACTGTTCCTCCAATTCTGTCTCAGCTCGTACCATTAGCGATTGCAGCTCCTTAATTTCCTTGCGGTGGGACCAATCGCTGAATCCACGACAAATACCACTAGTGACATGCGGAGGAAAGGCTGCTAACAGCCAGCACTTGTTCATATCGTTTTTCTTTGTCTCGTACTGTCGTTTAGCATTGTCATACTGTCGCTTAGCATTGTCATATGTCGATCGGAGCCGGTCGACGTTCGATTGTGCGAACAAAATCTCTGCGTGCAGTTCGAGCTTTCTCTTTGTGAACGTATTCAATTCAGCCTCTTGAATGGCCCGAAGGCTTCGCACGCGTGCCTCTTCGCCGAGCGTAATGCCAATCGCATTATCTATGGCCGTATTTACTATTTTGCTCGCGTTACATGCCACACTGAACATCCATGCGCAGTTATCTATAGTATTCACGAGAAACTCGCGGTGTTGCTTGATGTCTTCAATTGTGTTCCTTGTGTAGTTCAGCAGACTGATAAACTGAACGAAATAGCCGGATCCCAAAGTTACGGCTGTTCGTACTGTAAGTAGTACATTTAGTATGCATAAAGTGCTATCGATAATCCACGTTTCCACTACTTTTACAAGGATACTTTTCAGTTCAAATAGGACGTTTTAAAAATCAAAGAAGACATATGCCGGGTCAAATCAATATGGACAACGTCATCTTTCATTTTGAAACCATGTTTTTGAATTGACAAGTGCTCTATTTGGTTCGGAAAGCATTTTTATGAAAGTAGAAATAGTATATTATAGAAAATTGGCACAATCGAACTGTGAATGACAAACCAGTCTGTCGATTTTCGTTCTCAATCGAAGCAAAATATTCCTTTTCCGTTTGACTGCTCACGAGCACGAAAGTCACCAGAAGGCAGAGGATATTCATGACAATGTTCATAATATTGATTTTCAGTTAATCTGACGGCTGCAGGAGCAAATAAACTGTTTTTAGTATTATTTCCAACATTTTCTCTTCTGGCCTCGTTTTCCAAACCAGTTGTGCTCACAGATGTTGCGAGCGCAGTTATGGACGATTTGTCGATTCTGACGTAATCATTCAAGTTCCCCACTTGTCGTGACGTTTTTTCACTTTCACTGTATCCTTTCTTTCACAGTTTTATTCTATCAGGTGCCGATGTAACAGAAACAATTACATAATGCGGTGGTTCATTGTGCGAGTGAGACAGCTTTGGGTGAGCCGCCTTTCTCCCCAAAAAGCTATAACAAGCGAGCGGTTCAAATTACGGAGAGCAGCTATTTATGCTTGCCTGCCTGTGTTATTGCTTATAAACTCTATGTGATCATTAATATAAACAATGCGTCGCTGGATAACTGTGTGTTAAGCAAGGTCGAAAGAGTTCGCCCAAACATCATTTCGATTAAAACTTACATGCATTCGTTTCTCATTATTCTTCAATCGCGTTCGCGACACTCTCCGTCCGAGTCAAAATTGACCAATCGACCAATAGTCCATAACTGCGTTCTCAACATTTGTGAACTATATGAATGATGCGCAACATTTGGAATGGATTCAATAGTCATGATCTTTGATGCGCACTAATACACTCGGCTTTATCGCCGCTTAGTACGTCAATTCCTTTTTTCAATCAAATTTGCCGATTTGTCTTTGAAGGTAACCGCCGTAAGAATTATCAGCCCGACTGTGGGCCTTCAGACGTAAACATTGCGTGTTGAACTGCTTTCCCTACGAGGCGCATTCAACAAAATGTACCTTCATACTGTCGATAAGCCCCTGACGAAGAATAGCGCACAATGTTGCAAGTTATTGTTATTGCACAATCAATGATATGAACATATTTTTGAAAAGTGAAATATACTGGTGTTAAAGCAGACAAATATGCGAGTTCTTGACAGGTATATTTCCTTAATTATCGAATCAATAAGTTATCTCAAAAGTTCATGCACATGGTGTGGGGACCTCTAACACAGTTTGCCCGCTCGTTTAAGGAAAACGTTCAGGCTTATAGCTTGCGGTCGGCTGAAATTTTCGTTTGGACGATTCGTATCAGACACAGACATCCGCGTAAGCTGCTGTCGAACGAAAAATGAAAAAGGAACGATTTCGCCAAACGCTGCTTAATTTTCCTTTTCTCAGCGACGGACACAAAGGCACCACAGATTCAAACTTATAAACAAAATTCTTGTAGAGAGTATTTTTGCGATCCACATCATTTAAGGCGCAATGCAAAGCTTCAATGTACGGGGAGATAGGTGGAAAATTGCATACTATTGTGCATGACCTTAAGGCACAATCAAGCGTGCATATACTGCAATGAGGCCTCGCACATGGGCGTCTACTACACATTAACACAAACACTATTTTTTTTCTGATTATACAAAGTTGAACTTTGAAACCGCGGCTATTCAAAGTTTCCAAAGAATATTGCTTGTAGTGCAAACTGCATATTTGCGCGGGCAGAATCACCCAATCTTTGCGCTCTGCTCACCCGCTGAGTGATTCACGTCGAAGGAGCGCGTAAGGAGAATGTGATCATTGTAACTTACGTACGCTGTTCTGATTGTCACAAGCTACGAGGAGTGGGCGTTATTGACCCCAGTTACGCTTGTGTCATTCTGAGTACTAGTCTGTAGTGAAGTTTGACAGCAACGTATGTTTGTACGCCACTTCCAAGTATGACTGATATAGTTGATAAGAAGATGATCAGATACAAAGGTATCGGCAGTTTTACGGCCGTTTTATCGTATATATAGAGAACTTGAAGGTCTCTGTACGGCATTCAGTTCAAATTGAAGCTATCTGCAGTCAAGCCAAGCATCATGAATCTTCTCGTTGGCATACTTCTAACTGCTGTATGTTCAATTGAAACTTTAACCATTTTAAATCTACTTTAAAAAAAAGATAACTTGTATGAGCCGGTAGAAGTGGATTAGGGGTCCATTTTACGAAAACATCAAGGATGGAGAATGTACTACTACTGGAATAGGTTTATAAAATTGATCTCTGGCAGCTCATGTATTATGTGAAGGAAAATTGAAAATTCTTATGTTTCATGTTTCTTATAGACTCTACGGTTTGTCTGCGCCTCGGACGACAAATACGTAGGAAGTATCAACACACTGAATTCAGAGACTTGTCCTGCACCGTCTGTCTCAGAACTAAAGGCGGCAGTTGCTTTCTCTAACAGCGCCCCTGGCACTGATGTGATCAGCAAAGTAGAGTAAGCATTTTTATTTTACTGTCCTATAGGTTCACAAACTCGCGAAGAGTCCCAGCCCTCTTTGAAGAGATCGATAACTGTGCACATCATGCGAATTACAGGATACGACGCTCCGTATAAGTTTTATATCTCAGTACAGCTGTCTCGAACCCTTGTTTAGATCTTTCAGGTGTGCCTAATAACGGAACGTTTGACGATAACGTTTCATATATTTTCATAAAACATTTAATGAGAGACTAACAGTAAAGTCAAACGTGTTCAGAAATAAATACTTTATGCAAAAGGTGTCAGCTTTCTGCTAAGTATACTTTGCTTTCAAGGCCGTAGAATTCTGAGACATTTCTGCATCGGCGTTCTTTGCTAAGCCACCTCATTTTTAATGCTTCAGATTCATGGAAATTGATTGGGCGCAGCTTTTAATGCCCGCACCGTCTGCGATTGCCGTCATGGGATCGTTGCTGTTGGTGACGAACACTTTCGACCCGGCATTGACTGCTTATCAATCGACTTTCGAATATATCAAAACTCCGCAGTCGCTTCGAGCCACCATCATTCAGGTACACAATCACACTATACTTCATTGTTCTACTTTTCAATGCTCTCACTTTTTCTTCTTCTTCTTGGCTTTGAGAGGGAGAAAAAAAACACTCTTTGCTTATTTCTTTTTTGGTTTCAAGGCACAGGCCCTAAAAGTGAAAGTATGAATACTGTGATGACATCTTTGCTCTCCTGTTTAACGCAGCTTGCTTCAGGTCACCAATGAAGCGTACTGGGCAATGTCCAGCGCGCACACAAATATGGATCGAATCAGACTGAATACCATGCGCGTACCGGGCTACTTCAAATCGGTCATTCATGTTCTAACAAAGGTAGCGATATCGCGTTAATAACGCTGCATAAAAACTCATGCCCGCATAATTTTAATATTCACAACGCATATCAACGAGATAATTTGTAAAAGTATACGCAAGGATGCATCTATTGAAGAGTTAGTAAGGAAGAGGTAATCATTGGGCGTCCTAGAAATGCCACTATGCCAAAAGTATAGGAAAACTTCAACCAGATTTTTCCGAAAAACCGCCCAAGGCGTTAGAGTGTTACGAAAAAAAGCGGTACCACAATTTTGCACAGTATTCGATATTGATAAAATTTGATAATGAAATTGCCCGCATGTGAGCTGCGGGATGGGTCGGTATCGCAGGCGTACACGGTTTCAAGGGCGAAAAAACGTTCGACACCACTAACGCCGCGTTGCGAGTGATCGATTGATAGCAATATTTATGTTTCAGGGCAGTCTCGCAGAACAAAGTAGAACATTGCCCCGCTTATTCAATCGTATACGAGGCATCGCCGATTCATGCGCTGGTCTTGCAAACGAAACGGTCTCATCGTTCGACAAAGTCACTAAGCTAGTAGAGGAAGTCATCATCGTCTGTACTGTCCAGGTATGTGTGTGACGCGGGTGTCGGTTAATTTGCAACTGTACTACTAATATAATAAACGATAGCAATCATATTTCTGCAGGAAAAACATGACGAAGATGCGGCACGAAGCGTGAAAATAGAGCTTGATATTGCTAATAAGAAAAGTCTAAGCCTTAAAAAGGTTATGGACGAAATGAAAGAGAGGGCGGCACGAGAGGAGGCGAAAATGGACGAAGCTTTCAAGCGTGTGCAGGTACTGTTTATTCACGCATTTCAACATGAAAAACTTTTCAGGCTTAGTATATCATTCTTACTTAAATTAGAATGTTTTTCAGTCTGAAGACGTTTTCCATGTTGGTTAGAAAAGTACCTTGTTTAATTTGTATAGTGTCCTCTCACTTGGACAGTGGAAATGGTAATTCCTTTTAACGACTCGATTTTGTAACCTAAACACTCATCTCTCTGCAAGCGTACCTATCGAATCGATCCCCGACATAATGCATCACACATAACATAAGCATTTGTATATATGATACTCTATGTAACGATTTTGAGCTTGTGGCACCGTGGGAAATTATGACACTGCTTTCAGGAAACCATTGACGAAATGCCGAGCAATTTCAAGCTGTTCTTGGCGAGAGTGGGAGATACGCTGACAAACATGCTCACGCTGTTCACTCCAAGCGGCAACGGCGTTTTGGGTATGCTCGGTCTTGGACTGGACAACAGCGGCGGACGACGCCAAGATGTTCAAATAATTGAAATGGACATTAAGAAGGTGGTTGACTACAATAACCTCCAACATTGTCTCGCGGAGATAATACAATTCGCTGGGAAACCTAACGAGGCGATTGAACAGATAAAAGATGGAACAAATGGTCAGGCAAGAGATACTGCTCGCGATCTGAAGGCGCGCCTGAAGGTACAAAAAGGAGGCTTAAATGTGCTCAAGTATGCTGTGATCGGCAAGTATGAAGCGTTGAAACTTATCGACAGAGGCGTAGAGTTGTGCAACCAGATTGAACTCGCGAGTTCTATCGCTTTATCAAGGGGCGCAGCGCGCGGTAATTCAACAAGGCAACAAACCCGTGGACATCGCAGGAACAGGTAAAGAAACAGAGTTAATTAAATCTCAAATATGACTCTGCCATAATTTCGATTGCCCCGATTTATGCCAGGTTCTCATTTCGGTCACTTTGAAATGAATGGCTAGTTATGTCATAAAAACAAACCATATTCAATCAAAATCTTGCTGCTATATTTGGGCAATAACCATTTCTTTGACTGCCATATCTATCATCTTTCTGTCTTCAACTTAAAGTCATAGCGGCAAATTTCGTTGAACTCAAATTCTGTTTCAGATTTTTCGCGAGGCATAGTAATAGAGCGTTGTTGATTATAATGATTAGGAGAATAGTTTTCAATTAAAGCATGGCAAATTATTGAAGACTATTTTTCTCTGCAATCATTTTATAAAGGGGCAATTTCATCAGATTAATCAAATATTGCTAAAAAGCAAACTATCAGAATTCAAGACGATATACGATAAATGACTTGAGGACGCTAGACTCGTAGATATGCCCAAAGACTTCATTATTAATATTACAGACGCGCGATTCACTCTACCGGCAATGAACTGAAGAACCTGGAGCGAAAAGCCGCAGGATGGTTCTTAGACTTGAAGGCGCTGGAAGTTCGCGTGTCGAAACTCACGGGCAACGCGCCAGGTGCCAACAATCTGGCGCAAGTTCAAGATGTTTCATACGTGAACTTAGGAGGAGGTAACAGAAATCGTACTTATTGGTAGACTAAATGTAGTTGATGCATCATATCCGTACTAGACTAATCTCATTTTGCATGGGTCAAGCATCTGAGGCATTTTTCACAAAACTGTTGATATTGAACTAAGTCTTGATTCTGCTTAGCAGTCATCGTATTTCCTTTAGCAAAATTGATACTAAGACAGAAGAATCTACACTCAATTTCTCAACGCCTTACAGCTTTATGAAACAGACCCATGGTGGTTCTAACCCTATATTTTCGAAAAAAAGATTATATTAATGAAACGATCTTATGCAACCAAAAGAATGCTTTTAACTCATAAAATATCGGCCAGAGCAAAATATCGAAAGGGCTATCAAATAAAAGCCCCCATCAGGGTGTAATTTAAGGGGGGGGGCGTATTTTCGAGAAACTGTGTTACCTTTCAAAACATTACGCGTTTAGGAGGAGGAAGCACAGCGGTTGCAATGTTGGCGAGCGCCCAGATAAAAATCAAGGAGCGGCAGAAGATGATGAATCAAGCGCGAGAGCAGTACGCATATCAGCAAGCAAGATACGACGCGTCTTTTCGAGAACAGATGGAACTTCTCGATCAGTTGGGAAGGTTGAAACCGACAATGAACCATTTTCAGGTACTGTATATTATTTCGTGTTGAACTTCAAAACTAATATTTGCATAAGAAACTACAAAACGTTTCAAAAATAATGCATTTTCACATTTAATACAACATGCATATCAGTTTCATTCTCCAAAAAAATAGTCTCTTTACATACGAGATTCAATGAGTCTGCATTTATAGGAAACTATCAAAGTGCTTAAAATCGCGATAAAGAAGTTGGGCGAACTGAGAGACCACTGGATCAATATGACAATCTTCTTCCAACGAGTGGCCAATCTGCTGCAGCATCAGTGGGGGCCAAAAATAAATGATTTCATCGATCAAGTTATCGATGACAATGTACTGCAGAACGTTGAGATGTCAGTGGACAACAGCGTCACTCGAAATTTCGTATATAAGGAAACCTTCGAGGTAGAGTTTTGCTGTGCCACTTACATTTTACTAAGTACACTTTCCAAATCACACTGGATATTGTATTGAATTATTTTCGTAGGAAATAGTACTGCTTCATTTAGAAAGTATCATTATTTTAGTGGAAAATGATATAAATTTTTTTAAAACAACTATCCTAATTTTTTCAATAACAGGCCCCTAGGGTGCCCATCTGAGAAATGAAATGACCAACTCCTACTTTAATTTTTTCGCTATCGTATTGCTGCATTGTGTTCAAAATTGCAAGGGGCAGTGGATATTGTGACGCGAACAATTTTTTTAAATGTCAGTTAGGCTGACAGAAAGAAAGTTTTATTTATGAAACACGACCCTTGGGGATCCTGCTTAAACAAATTCGGTAGAATTTTAATTCAAATTTGATTTTATCTTCTATAAGATTCGGCTAATTCGTGTATTTCTCCCATCATAACTAACAGTTCGCAACGACCACATCAGGCGAGACTGAAAAACGGGGATTTTAAATCCGGGCTATGAAAATACATGGGAGTTTACATAAGAAAGAACGAGGTCTTAAATATCCCTGAGTGTACCCTTCCAATACGACCCGTCCCATTCTTCCGCATATTCAGCTTCTATTGAAGCAGTGCTACAAATTGGGGCTACTTGATTCGTGTCCCACTAGTGAATCTGAATTCCATTCCAGTTTCGTTCATTTTGAGTTCACCGGATCATAATCGTGCTTCAAATTTTAGGCTCTCACGCACAACTACCAAGTGTATCGCATCGCCCAAACCTACATCGCCGTATCGAAGGAGTACTTCTTAGAACCCTTGTCCAAGGTGCACCATCTGTTGAGCATCGAGCCGTTTACGGTCGACTACAACCAAACGCAAATCGATCTAAAGCAAAAAGTGTTTGAAGCTCTAGAAAGCATCAACCAAACGCTTGTCACCGATCGTGAACTCTTTTATAACGGTTAGTGTAAATAAATTCAATTGAAAGAATCCGCTAAATCAGCCAAGATCCTTTAAACAAATTCATTTGAAATGCAATTGCAGAATTGCAGAATTGCATATGCAGTGATTGATCAGAAAATCCAGAAGTAACAGAAAAAACTGGAAAATGACCAATCAGCGCGCTTGCTATTCCGCAATTCTGCAATTGGATTTGCAGCCGTTTTTTGCAATAGGTTCAAGAGTGCCAAAGAGTACGGTTCGGGACGTACTTGCGTAGTATAGGGTGGCACAGCCGTATTTGTACCAGTATTTAACAATTGTGATATGTGTACTTTATAGGTGTTCAAAAAATGCGCGACAGTTTAAACGTACAGTTTGGGTCGTTGTGCAAAAACGAGAGATTGGTCGAAGCATGGCAAGAAATAACTGATGAAGCGAACCGTCGTGCCGACCAGAAAGATGAACAGGAAGGTGGATTAGATGATATTGATTACTACAGCGACTTGTCAGCGCCATATTTTAACGAGACGGAGAATACCGTATCCTCTGCCATTAACGCCACTATTTCTCCCGTCAACAGTTCTGATGAAGGTTCTAATAGTTCTGATGAGAGTTCGAGCAGTTCTGATGAAAGCTCGCAATTATCGCATTGATTTAATTTGAAATTGTATCAGCTCAAGAACAATATATTGCTTCTATGTGTTCTGTGCTGTGTATATGTGTTTGCTAATAAAACACTTATCTGTCGATTTAGCCTTACGCTTTGCTACAAAAATGCGAAGGTGACTCAATCCGATACCGATTGCACGCACTCCATTGAATTTACGGGTGATTTAGGTTATTCGCTTCGGGATGGTTCCCTCATGAAGTTAATTTGAGTATGCCGGCATGCTGAGGAAGACTATAGTGAAACTCACCTTTCAATCGGTCCCAAGCAGAGAATTAGCTATTTAGGCACTGTCTTTGTGATAAAAACTAAGTTTTCCTCTCGCAGTGAAAAGGTTTAAGCGCAAAATATCACTAACGTTATCGCAAAGCTAAAAATATGAGCGCGAACACCGAGTACAAGTAATGCTTTTCAAAGTTATTCTTACGATTTGACCTTTTTGCCATAAGAACGTGCAAAAAATAGAATGTGTATTTATTTTATCTCATTCCAATCAACATTAATCGAACAATCACGGTCAGTCTTTACATAAGAATAGAAAATTCGGATCGTCTCAATAGATAATATTGTGTATCTTTTGCCTACCTATTTCGAGCGTAAAATTTTGCATATACGCACACTAAATCTAAAACGATGGTGCTACGGTAATTTTGCAGGATTGGTGCCAAAAATTGCTGTGTCTTACACACGGTGAGCCAATATCACTGCAAATTTTAATTGAGCGGAGGTAACTGAATGCGCTAAATTCGAATCCTTTGATCTTGGAGTTCATCTCTGCCCCCATATTCCAAATTTCTTTCCAAGAATACAATATTTTTTACGCAAAGAAGTCGTACTCTCGGCAAGCAATTCTAGTATCTCACTAGATAAACACGGTGGACCTTATTCGGCACCCACGGCAGGTTTTGACTCTAATAATGATTCGAACTGAGCGCACTGAATTTCCATTCTCTATTAATTTTTACAATAAAACTGACTTGCCGTGACTCACTGAGACTTTCTGCCCCGATGATACAAGAGTATCCGAGTTACTAATTTACGGCATCCCCCAAACTCATTCCTTAGCTAGCAAGTAACAATCAGAGAAATTCCCTCCTTGGTAACAACTTTCGCCGCCTTCGCATGTCCAGGCCATTTTTCGATCCCAACAAGCTTTGCCAACTATTGCCTTGTTACCCTTAAGGACCAAGGCCGGAGTATATTCGCCAACGTAGAGCAGCGAATGTTCATTAGCCTGACTAGCTTGCACCCAGTGGTACCTTAAAAGAATCACCATGAAATTTCGCGTCGTGTTCCTTCTAAACGAAACTTAAAGTAAAAGCATTGCTGAAAGTTCAACACACACCCTGGGTCTATACTATTTGCCAAAGCGCCGGCAGCCGATTGATATAAGTTTCTTCGACAGCATGAGACAACATGTATTCGAGATTTGCTGTGTATGAACTGTTCGGATAACAAAATATATTGATTAATAGAGAACAGGAGTTTTTATTTGGCCCCTATAATTACTGAAAACGGCCCCTGCAAGCGCCACTTAGTCTGAAAAAGCCCCATTAAGTTTTGCTTCACAAAATGTGGCCCTGTAGTGAAAAAACTCTAGTCTTCGCAAAGCAATGATTTTAGAAAAACAATCGACTAAGGCTCAACTTGCATAAAGATAGTTCATTAAATTGTTAAGGCGAGGCTCTGTTGAGTAAAACGTTAATTTTCAGTCCACGAACCAATAAGGGAGTTCTGAGTTTTATCTGAGTATATTTACAAATTAAAAATTTGACTAGCCTGTTCGGCGTATCATTGGAACACTTGAGAATGCGATATCTGTCCGCCTCTTCGCCGGTAACCACCTCTCCGTCCCATGGAAATTGAGCCTTGATAAAGCCGACTTCGCTCCAAGCGCATCCGAAAACTACTTCTCCATCTGGACGCAGCCTTCAACACAATTTGATTGATTTAAAATGAATTATTCGCTGATCCCCGACTCAGAGAATTTACTGCAGAGTACCATTAGCTACTTTGCACTAGGCTGCTTAGCGGTAAGTTAGTTGTCATGTAAATGAATAAGATTCGCAGACAGGGGCCGATTTCCACAAAACTGTTATGATCATAACGGCTGCGTACGTAATTTTGCTGTTAGAATTATTTCAATGTTGCAACCGAATTATTCATTTAGATCTTTGAAAATAGCAGGAAAAGCGCTCAAAAGACAGTGGGCATCCCACGTCATGATTTAAGAAGCGGTGAGCCAAACTTATAGAAGCAAAATAAATATACTTAGGATCATTGAATCCTTATTAAGCTCTTCCATTGTTACCTAAACCACTCAGGCGGAATAGATTGAATATTTGCTTGCCAAAACTCTATAGGCCTCCTCAATGATGTGATGTTTTGACTCAGTTTGAAGATTCTGAAAATTTACGTTCTCTTACCATAGTGCAATGTATGCGTCTGGATCGCAGACGCAGTGGTGGTTAATTCCTGGAATGCCGAGGGCTCGAATGCAGCCTTGTTGTTGTGGAAACACGCTTCCGTTTCTGACGGTAACCCAGTTGTCTTCGGTTGCCATGACTGAAGCTTCGACCTTTAACTTTAAAAATTTTTGCACCCTAATCTATTACGAGGGCTGTTCCAAAAGTCCTTTTGCAAACAGTTATCATTTAATGTGTGATAGATAAAGAGGACTATATCAGATATATTTTGTTTGCCTGAAGTATCCTTCAACCGTAAGGAAAGTTATTTTCCATCTTCTGGCAACAAAGGGACCTGTCGCACTAGAAAACTCAAACATCCTTGTACATTTGGTTGGTACAACTTATGACTGTGCAAATGATAACGTAATTGCTCAATTACCTTTTGTTTTCGTATGAGCAGGCTGCTATTGAGCGGTGTGTCTACTGATGTCGTATTGCGGTGAATAGCTACGCTTTGCGTTTTATTTGGGATAGGACTGTTCAATGTTTACTGTTCAAAGCACGCGTAATAAGCAGTTGCGCGTCCGCTTGATCAACTTCTCTTCTTATTCGTTATCAGTATGTAATTATTGTGTACACGGCGTACATTCTTGCTGATAAAAGTCGGCCTGGTTGTATACTATCTTAAAATGAGTACACCGTTTCACACTATGGAACGATAATGTTCTTTAGCTTCAAATGTGCTGAAGTAATGTTATTGTGTCATGTCACATACCGCGCCCATAATTGTACAATGCAATTTCGGCATAGGCGAGCATATGGAGAAAAAGGGATTTTATTTCGATATGACGGACATATACAACCTAACTGATAGAGAACTCAGCCGTAAGATTATGTCTAAGCGAAACGCACACCCGGAGCTTAAGTTAGGCCGTCAGCTCTATCTGAATACAAACCATACCGCGATATGCATGTTATTGTAGATTTCGACTAACTGAAGACAAATCAACTGAATGTTGGAAAGCACTTCACTTTTAACAAATTATAGCAGTAAAATGGAAAGATTTTCAACTTCATCTGCACATTTTCCTTCCTGCAGTTCACAGAATTCGGGAATTCACGTTTTTTTGATAGCAAGAAGTAATAAACAAGCAAAATCCAAGTCCATACCATGAATTTTTGCGAATCAGCAGAGCTCGGTAGCGCTCTGCATCGTTCTTAACTACTTCACCACACGCGCGCTTTTTTGTATGGTGAAAACTGCAGTTTGATGAAATTGTGCTATTTGACAAATATCAAACACGAATTCGGTCTCGTAACGAAAGCTTCAAAAAATACAATTATAGGGCTCCAGCGGCGTTTTTTGAAATAAAAATATTTTTGAATATTTGGCCCTCTACAGTGCGCTAGCGTACATCTAACTCATTTAAATACATATTTATTCAATAGCTGCTGACGTACTTTTCATTTTTCAGTGGTTTCCAGTGTAATGAGCAAGCCATCCAGTTACGAAAGCTGGTATAAATTTCGTGACAGTGTAACGGAGGAACGCGATCGACAGCGAAAAGGAAAAGCGCAGGGCATCGAGTCAGCAAGCAGGCGGTTAGTATTTTCACAGTCAGTGGAGAAAATAAATTAAGATTTTGTGCGCTGCTTTTACGGCTTTTTGAAATTGAGAAATTTCGAACACTTTTAAGAACTTTTTGAAATGAGGCATCAGCTGTGGAAGAGGGAAGGGTGCCTACTCTATAACTTTCAGTTTTATTACCGCTCCCCTCAAAAATGAGTCTTTATCGAGTTTTTATGTGTTCGAATTTTCCGTCAAAACCTTTAGGGTAATCCTAAAATTTGCAATTATTGTTTTTCGAACAAAAAACATTGTAATATCTCTTTATTATATATTTGCCTATAAATTTTGTTGTTTCCAAAAGTTGTACATGGGCTAATCAGATTAGTCCGGCATTATTGCAACTGCACAATTGAGATGCTATTTCAGCCTACGATTCGAAAACATTGTCGTCAGGAATTTGATCATGTTTCACCAATCGTTTAACGACAACGACGACTTATTACCTACTATCTCTTCCTTATCCCCAAAGACCGCGCAGCAAAAGAAGCGACCGGCATATATGGAAGTCATTGTTTCCCCCGTCAAGCAAACGGATGATGTAAGTGGCGTAAACGCACTGAATCAGGCAATACCATGCTTCATTTCTCTTTTTCAAGACTCAAAATTTGATTTCAAAATTTGTTTTAGTAAAAATGGTCATAGCTATTTGCATCAATGAAATATAAATGTAAAGAAGCTCCCTCAAATTGCATGATCGCTTCAAAGCTTCAATTTTAAAATCAATAAATTCGATATCTTGATATGGTCAATGATTGAAAATTAGACTTTTTCAGTCCCCCAAACGTCGCAAACTCACCATATTTTATGCTTTATCGCGGTATAAGACTTAAGATTAAGCAAAACTTTGGAATTTTGATGAGTTAAGCCAAGCCTGAGCACCAAGAAAGGCGATAATCTTGCAATACCTCCATAATTGCCACTGATATGAGGGCATATCAAGACTCTTTGAATTAGATTAAAAGTAGTGGAGGAGCGACTGCGTAATACAGTCGACTCTCCATAAAACGCCACCTTGGTTGGGCCCGATTTGGTTGGGCCTAAAAGAAATTAAGGCAAAATGACCCTCGATATAACGCCACGTGGAGCCGGTCCCTAGGGGTGGCGTTATATTGAGAGTCGACTGTAATGAATACAACATTCACTTTAGCCGTTTCGGTTGTCTTCATCATCATCGGAGGAGGACGCGACGGCGGGAAATACGAACATACGATCGAAGACGCTGAAACGCAAAGTGAATAAGAAGGCGCCGAAGCTACCAATGGCGGACTGCCAGCAGCCATCGCTGAGCGCCGTCAAGGCGTCTTGGATCTCTCGCAAGCGACCCCTCAACGCCTCGCCGTACAGCCCGACCACTTCCCTCGCCGTCTCCAACGCCATCCAGTTGCCGCTACAAAAACGCGCCTGCGATGAGATATTTGACTCCCTCTCCAAGGACTGCAATGGGATTGAGGTACACTGGAAATGATTTTTAACAACTAATGTATTCCTACTTTCTCTATTGGTATTGGGGGGACGGTGTTTTTTGGGCTTAACGGGTATGTTTTTATTCAGCAACTAATGCCTGTGCAATCCACTAATGCAAGGGAGAGGTAGGAACGCAACCGCTTGGCGGCTGAACGTAAAACCAAGTGACTGATCAAATGAAGTTTTATTGATCACTGTGACTGCACGGTATGATACTGGTAAAGGGGGACTGGCAGTCTTGACTGATATAAGCGAATACCGTTGTAAACGACTTTTCGTCCTGTGCGAAACATTGGAGGCCCAAATTTCGGGACTTGCCGAATGTGTCCGCTATAAGCGAATAACTTTTAAAAGCGAAACGGCCATTCACGATTTCTACCGTAGTGCATTTGTCTGAATCAGTTTTTAAATTTATTATTCACAACATGAATGACGTCATTTTTCCAGGAGCACACCAGTAGTTCGACGGAGGAGAGCGAAAGCGAAGGGGACGCCGGTTTGCGCCGTTTCATCGAAGATCTATTCGATTGCGCAACCTCCTCATCATCATCGGATGAAGAAGTAGTGTCAGACGATTTCAACAAATGTAATCTCTTTAATGTATAGCTGCAATGACACGAAAGCGATACTTTTTAAATATCAATATCATTGTGGATATTTAGGCTATGATTCGATAATTTCAACTCGATACATTGCTTTAATGCTCGCATAGCAAAACTGCCAAATTGTATGAAAGACTTGGGAAAATGTCGCTCGTACTCTGCGTTATCGCAAATGGTTTATCCCTTTGCGACAACGCTTGTCGTATTTTCTCGCAAGAACTTTTTCGGTGCGATACCTAAATTTGATTTTCTTGTCAATGGCAAAGAAATATAGATTATATTCTCTTAATTTTTCTATTAGTGAGAAGAAAACCGAAATTGAACTAGCAAACTGCATCGGAAGTCGAGAGCGCATCATCTTAGATTAATTTTGCCCGCCCAACTAAGACTTTATTTTGGTACCGGAAAGTAATTGGGTTTCGCGACCAAGGTTATCCAGATGAGCCTCTTAGCGGGAGATAGCGAACATAATTTTGAACTCATTAAGTGTCATTTGCACCTTCTGTGGACTATCGCATGCGCATTTGCGTAATTTAAAAACTGGGTAACAGTCAGAACGCATTCGCTAGTCTAGTGGGAAATATTAAGTCAAAAACGTCACGTTTGCCCGTGGCTGGAACTTACACCCACCAAAACAAAATATCGCCTGATTAGCGTTAAATGCAGGAAGTGATTATAGTGCGTCACCTGTGCGTCGTCATATTTGTAATAACGCGCAATTTACGACTCAGTGGGATGTTAACATCATTTATTTCACGTTGTGCTCTGCAAGAGCGGCTTAATGGTATGTGAGATGGTACAGCAAGTAAAACGCGCCCTATAATTGCTTAAAATGCGCCCTATGTTTTCGTAGTGTTCAAACGCGCTCTATGTCTGACCTAAACATACTGAAAACATTAAACATAGGGCGCGATTTTAGTTTTTTCCAGTTGGGTGTAAGTTCCGGTCATTAATTTTACCATCATACCAGGTTTTCTCGAAATTGCGCCTCCCCCCCTGTAATCTCCTTTTGAGAAGCGATAAAAAGCTATGAGAAAAAGGCGCTTAAAGCTTCGATGCATGATATTATTTGCGCTGAAACAGTCGATAGAAGCTGTATTGCAGCTTCAAGAAAATTGTGTGTGGGGGGCTTATTTTTGAGAAACTCGGATACTCTCTCCCCTCACTTTAGACACGAGATCGAAATTAAAAACTGATGGGCTGAGGTAGCGGCCGAAACGACGCAGATTCACCGTGTTGTTTAAAGGATTAGGCTTTCCACCTCAGCCTAAGCCTAATGCCAAAGCATAAACCTTCAGCGACATGTTGAGTCTGCGTTAGATGAAGGATGGTTCGACCGAGTTATCCAAAATTTTCGCAGTATATACACGCAACAACAACTTTCACAGCTAATCAGGCACAACATTTGCATTAAACGTATTTTGCCTTTCCATCTGCGATTCCAAATATGAATTGGTAGCAAGTAATTATCTTTTGTTTGACTGAGTTTCTTATCTTTAGGTAGCTTTTATTGACACCGAATGATATTAGTGGAAGATATAGCAGACAATATTTCATCAGTTTTTGAGTAAGCTGAATTTAATTTTGAACCCTTAAAGTTCTTTTTACTCAAATAAATTTTATGACTTGTGTATTGTACCAGTTAATATTAAATGTTTATGACAATTAAAACTTCGTTCCGATAATATGATCGCAGTTGGATAATATATTGCATTGCGTTGCGGCGTGTAGATTAAGATATCTACGGATAACTTGATTACTATTTGAGGGCGGCCAATCAGCTGAGCAAATCAAAGATATGCAAATAACGAGCTTTGCAATTTATCCTGGATTCTTAAAGCGTCGCCTCCCTCTCCTTTTGCTCGCCTTCATCTCATTTTTAACTACAAGCCGCTTATCTCATTTTTCCTCTTTGAACGTATTTACTAGTGTGCTAACATGTGTCGTAGGAAGACTATCACATGGCTGTCGACAGTTAATCTGTGCCTTCACTGTTCCTCCCGTTCACCTGTTGTTTCTCGAGTTTTTGTCTGCCACAACTGCGATCTTATTCTTTTGCATTCGTTTATTGTTCCTGTTTGATTGTTTATTCTATGTGCACTGGTCCATTGAGATCGCTATACTACCGGTATATGGCTTATATGTGTTTCTTGTTGACATTTTCACTTCGTGCAGTCAAAAATATTAACTAAGATTCGTTAGATCAGGCGCTTAGTTTTCTGTTCGCCCGCCGAGCCGTTGGGATACTGCTGCCCTCGTGCATTAGAGTTGTTAGCACGTTGATTGCTGAATAAGCGCATCTTGTCGAACCCCAACAGCACCAACACGTACCCCTAATACCGATGGGAAATTAAAGCTTGCAATTTTCGGCAGAGAGATGAAACACACCGCCTATCATCATACTTCGTCACTCTTGCATTCCATTTCGTGCCATTTGTATTTTAGGTGAATGCGGAAATGACGAAATGAAATGCATGAGTGACGAATTATGATGATAGACACTGGATATTAATATGAAACTTTGAAAAAGCCTCAAGATACTTTTTTCGTGGGCTGTTAATGCTTCACGCTTCATTTGATGCCTAACATTTGATAATTTCATCTGATTTAATGCTATTGTTTAATACTCATAGAGAGCCAGCAGTAGTAACGATGCAGCATTCCATTTCTGAATGCATGATACAATTCAGATCCATTAATACGCTTGAGCAAGGTGGAAATTGGTCATATTATTCAAAATAGTGGAGAAAATGTTTTACGCGTTTGACTGAAAAATTATGAAATTAAAGTTTGATCGTTATTTAACTAAAGTAATTGTGAATCAGAACTTTCATTTTGACCGCGATTTTGACCAAAGTGGCGCGTGTGTCGAAATAAACAACCGTTCACAACCCTTCATATTAGCCTCAAGAATCAATAATTTTGGTTAAAGCGAATGATGTTATTTGTTCAGAAGTGCAAATGCACCTTTATTAAGTTTCCTTTCAAAATTAAGGTTTCTTTCAACAGCAAAATGAGAATATGCTGAATATGTTTGAACAAGAGCGGACAGTTTTTAGATTCAACACATGCGCATGAACTTTTGGAATAATTTGCTGTATGGCGCGCTTGGGGAAGCATAAAAGTTACCGTTGCGATCAGGTTTAACCAGATAGTACTTGGTTAAGTAATTCGAATTCCTACTACTTTGCGGGCGAGGAAGGAAGTGAAGTGAAGCGAAAATAAGTTATCCGGCTTAAAGAGCGGGTCAAATATCATCATGTATACTTCTGTGTTACTATTACTCACTGAGGTGATCCATGATCTTCGTAATCCTGAGACCAAGAGAACGCCTTCTGTCATGAGCGCGTTGTTAATTTAAGAAGTAATTCTTAATGAATCCGAATGAACTTTGCGTGATTTTTAACTTTTCATCTTTTAAGGGCAAGAAATTAGAGGAATTAGGAGGAATTAAGAGACTTAAGGAAGAGAATTAATTCACAGTTTTATATCGAACATTGCTTCGATGAGTCAATAGGAGACCAGATAAGCGAGTAAAAAGTGACGAGAGAAAGAGAGAGAGAGAGATGCTGACCTGTAATGAGCGTCGGTTAGTTTTGTTCATCGATAGGCGGCGGCAGGTAGACGTCC
The DNA here is from genome assembly GCA_002796945.1 of Plectus sambesii. Taxonomy (NCBI): domain Eukaryota; kingdom Metazoa; phylum Nematoda; class Chromadorea; order Plectida; family Plectidae; genus Plectus; species Plectus sambesii. Next base: position 9,916 of record NIUQ01000555.1, on the reverse strand, counting down.
TTACGCGAGACACCGTTCGGTGTGCTAAGTAAACCGAAGCGTGGCGAAACATGTGTGGCTTTGTTGCGTGTGCGCGTGGCCGACGACGTTGCGTTTCCTGTGGCGACCATTTAGGGCTCGCTCCCGTTCCCCGTTTGACTCTCGGTTCGGCGGCTGCCTGATCGTCAAGCTCAAATATCCTCTGCCGATCCATCCCTCTTCCGTTTAGTAGCGCTGTCGCTTCCTTCGGTGCGACGGCTGTCGACGCCTTTGCGCCGATGGTCGACGCTTGGACGGCAATCGACGCCCGTTGGCTGATTAATACCGCACCGGCAATGTCATATATTATTCGTTAAGTCGAGGCGCCTTTTTCTACGCCGTCTCTCTCGCCGTCCACCGTCGTCGTCGTCGTCGTCCTCGTCGTTGCCATTCGCGCACGAGCCATCCCCCCCCCCCATCACGAAATGGTACTTTGTCGATCGGTCGAAACGATCACCTGCGATTGCGAGTGATACTGACTCAGCAGCTCGCGACTGTGCGCACGAAAGGACACTGGCGCAGGCGCGCAAAATTGCATTGATCAAGCGCGTATTGACGGTCGTGGTCGGCGCTCACCTAGGCAGTCGGTCGGTCCGTGTTGAGGGCAGTGGTCGGCAGCGAACGGGCGGAATGGGGCGGTGCGTTGCTACGCGCTCGAATTTCTCGCGGTCGGCCGGCCGCCCCGACGCCGGCTATAGATTGGATCGGACGGATCTGGGGCGCAGAGCAGCGCGTCGTGCTTATACGGGCCCGGCGGCCCGTCGTCCGCTACTCATTAAATGAACAGCCCGACCGACCCAACAGAGACTGAATTAACGCCGGAACGCCGGCCGTCTCACTCGTCGTCGCCGTCGTCGTCGTCGGGGTCGTCGACGGCCATGGGGCCGCCTCAAGCGCCCCTCGTTCCTACCGGCTGTTGGGCCGCGCGCGCGCGCTCGCAGGCCGTCTCACTCGTCATCGCCGTCTTGATCGTCGACGGCCACGGGGCCACCTGAAGCGCCTAAAGCGCCCCTTCTTCCTACCTGGTGTCGAACCGCGCACGCTAACTGGTCTTCTCATTCGTCGCCGTCCTGGTCGTCTCACTCGTCGATGGCCATGGGGCGGCCTAAAGCGCCCTCCTTCCTCCTCGCTTCTAGCCGGTGTCGGACGCCGCGCGCCTTTGCTGGTCGTTTGGTCCAGCCGCACCGGCGCCGGAGATTAGCGCGCTGTCAAGCTGGCGGTCCGTTGCCCGGGTGGTCGACCGAATCGCTTCCCGTCTGTCTCTCCGCCGCAGATAAACGACGGCCGATAAGCGCACAACGCCTGCTGGAGCGAAGGACGGCGCTCGGAGAATATCTCTGTCTCACTGCGTCGATGGCCATTTGTTCTGTCTGCTGTTTAGCGCCGTGCGTGCGCGATCAGGGAGAGACGCGCGCGAGTATGCGTCGGAACGCGCGTAGTACGTCGCCTACTCGCCTCCTCTGCCGCCAGCCCGAAGCAACCTACGGCTATGTCTGTCGGCTGCTGGACGCGCAGTGACGGCTGATGCCGGCAGATGCCGGCGGTGCGTCTGTGTATTTGTGTGTGTGTGTGTCTATGTGTGTGAAAGTGAGCGCTTGTGCTCGTCGGTCACGCCTCCGCAGTGCTTGATGTGCCCGCTAAGGCCAATGCCGCTCGACCACTGTGTTTTCTTTTCGCTCGCGTGCGCGCGCGTTGGCCGCGGACGATCGCGCGCTAAGCGACCGAAACGATGATATGCATGCAAGCGGCCATAGCGTCATCGACATATATTTACAGGCGCGCCGATCGGCTTTGAATCGCCGCATATTGGCCATTCGACGCTGTGGGCGCGGCGCGTGTGTGTGTGTGTGTGTGTTGGTGCTGACTGAAGACGCTGAGGACCGGTCGACCACTCGCAGGCGCAGGCGGGCGCGAACGTCGCCCATTCACTCGGCCATGTGAATGTTCGTCGTCACTCTTTCTCTTCTCGACCGTCGCGCCTGCTGACCATGGCGTCGGCCAAAACAGGAGTACACGTCCTGACGCTCAAGAAACCCGAAGTGCAAGAATATTTGTGCAAGGGAGAGCGCTTCTATAAATTCGACGAGGTGAGCGAAATTTGCTAGCGGTTCTTTGTACGAGCGATATGTATATATATATTATATATATATATTATAATATATGTAATATAAAGTGCGAACGGCGTATGAGAACTATCGGTCTGAGCTGCCGGCATTAAAAGGCGCACGCGCACTGGGGGCAAATTGCGAGGAACAAAACAGAACAGTCTGTCGCCTGCTGCTGCTGCTTCGGTGCGGCTATGAAACGCAGCTGTGCGCGCTCGGGCATTAGAGTGACTATCGATTTCGCGGGGCCCGATGAGCGCCCGCCAACGACCGGTCGCCGTCCACTTTGGGCCGTCCGAAAATTTGATCTTACGCCGCCTTCTTCGTCTGCGAGACTCGCACTCGACGACGGCCGCGCCGCCCCTTTTCTCTACTCGCCGCCGTCGACGGGCGGGGCCCGGGCGCCAACGCCCGGCACTCTTTTCGGCGCCACTTGACGACACATCGGTCGGCCCTTGATCGATTTCTGTCGCTCGCGCTCACTTGGCGGCGCATTCTGTCGGCGGCCATTATTTTGCCACATCATTCCCCTCTTCCTCCTGCAACACGCTCACTTCTACTCTATGATGGCGCGTGGTCGGATTCGCTTTGCCAGCCGACCAACACGCGAACGCAACTCGAAGGCATTGTGTCGATACATCCCCTTTCAATCAGACCTGCCAATTAGTACGCCTCTTCTTACGCCTTCCCCGCCGCGCATGCACCCAACAACAGTAGCTAACGTCACGTACAATAGAGGAGCGAAAAGCGCAGCATTGTGGAGAGCTGTTGAAAGCGCGGAACCTGTTTGCATTTTACTGTACTGCCTTTTACCGTCGAACTCGCGCTTCGCAAATTACGCAATCATGCAGCAGAGGGCAATTTGCCGATCACGTGCTTCGGTGTTCATTTTCTTAGAACTGACGTCTTTGATGCATATGCCAATCGCCAGAGCGCATTGTGCAATCTACTGAATGAATTGGCATTCTGATATTTATTCTTATAGTCATCGGCATCCGCATTGTCAGTCGCTTCATAATGTCAGCGAATAATGGGCTATTTCTCTACGCGTACACGTGAAGCAACTATTTCGCATCTTTAGCTTGAATTTTTATGCAAAATTTTCTCAAATTACAATACAAAAGCATTCAAACAATTTCGCGTTTACATTATATCAGACGAATGAGAAAACTGCGCGTGTGTGGAACTGCATGCAATTTCCCACCATCTTAGTGACGCTTTATCAGAGGCCGTTCGTCAGTGTCAAGATTAGTAATCCCAGATTATAAACATACTTTCAACTAGTTGCTATATGCTTTAATGGACCATAATCCTGGGTTTAAATAAGATTACTTATGTTGACGTTTGTGAAGACGGNGAACCGTTTCAATGTCCCTAGTCGCATGCATTGAATTTTTCGCCGCCATTTCATTCGTCTTTATTTCTTGTAGTGTGGCCTGAATGGAATTATATCACCAGTCGTATATGGCGGTATCGGCAATTCGCTTAAAGCGGTCAAAATCTGCCGGTGCTCCATTTACCGGTATAAACGATTTCCACTGTATTACTAAGCTAATTAAAATCTTGATGGAACATTTTGGATGAAATTTTACAGCGTAATATGTTGCAGGCAAAAGAGTATTTGGATTTTTCCGTCGTGGTCGACATTCGCTATGGGAAGCACGCTAAACCACCTAAGGTAAGGCCTTGGCTTATCCAAAAACGCTTATTTTATTGAACATTGTTCTTCAATCGTCCTACCGCTACAAAGAAACCCACCGCGTTTCATTATCTTGCCGTTCATACAATATAGTCAATCCTACCCTCATCTTCTTTGATAATTTTTCTACCATCTCATGTCAATAAAGAATGGAACAAGAATTAATATACCCAAACACTAAACTCCTTCATGGTGCGGGACTTTTTCGCCGTCCGTCTATTTTCAACTGCTTAAATAGGAATACGCTAATGGAATTAAAATTAATAATGACCATTGAAGATGTCTTTATTTCAATTACATACATTTCGTTGTAGGACGTAGAGAGAGCGAGGGAAACACTCGCAGGGTCTTTCGTCATTCCCGCTTCCACCTTCGACAACTCTTTTCTGACGATTGTTCACGGTAGCGACTTCGCCACTCCCAGTTTCATCACATTTGTTGCCAACTCGCCTGACGTCGCCGAAGTAAGTAGAGCTCTTTGTTAGCATATGTATTGGACACGAATTTACTATAATGGCGTTATTATTGGGAGCCAATCGCTGTGCGCACTACTCAATGCATGACGTCACTTTTAACGTACGCTACCCTGTTAGGTGGTTGGACTTCCCGCTGTTCGTCCAGAGTGGTCTATTGTTTCCTTCTAAAGCGCAGCGTTCGATTTATTACCCGCCTTCTTCCTGCTCTCTCTCTCTCTGCATTGTTCACCGTTCAATTTGCCACCTAAAGAAGTTTCCTATCTTTTACCAGTTCCCCTTGCGAGGCTAAGTTGCAGTATACTGCCCTTACTCATATTTGCATTATTCATATGTGTTATATACCTTTGACGAATTAGCAAAGTATCACATTCAGTCAACGGTCTTTGTAGGAATGGGGCGAGGCGATATTCAAGGTTGCGACCAATCTGCTTTCTTTGAATGGAAGCGTTATGCACTTTATCAGCAAGGCCCATGCCAAGTTGCGCTTTGGATCGCGAGGAAACGATTTCTACCCGACTGAGTGAGTTCCATTTTCCGTTCGAGTTCACAGATAAAGTCTTCATCGCAGCTAATGACGGCGGCGGTATGGCCGCATTGATTTTGTTGCTCCTGGCGCGCTGGTTACCAGGCATCTATTTCATAGAATTATAGCATTTGCGCAATTCAGAGCGCGGTGATTGACCAGAAAACCGGATATTGATCAATCGCTGAGCTTGCAAGTCTGCAATTTTGCAATAGTTTTACGAAATAGGCCCCAGATCGTCGGGTGTAACGTGGACTTAAAAAATGTTCAAAATTTGGGAAATTAAAAAAAACTGATTGTGGTGTATGCTCACAATATATCAGTGAGCTGCCTAAAATACTGAAAACTAAGGCTTGTTCTAACCATGAACATCGTTTGCCGCAAATGGCGCGCATTTAAATGCGCTTACTGTTTCACTCTGCACGTTTGATTTTGGTAGCGTCGACAGTTAAATCTACTCTGTTGTCCACCATAAAACACAAGCGCCAAATACCGCTATAAATATTTCCCATCCCCATGAGACCGCGAGGTATACCCGGAGGCCTTATTATCGCAGGACGCTATATTTCGTATGATGATATACGGTAGATGGTAAATGTATTGTACTGGTGTGAGGCTCTTGACACCGAGACGGGCGTGTGAATGTAACCGGCAATAAACGATTTATGCGTTCTGCACATTTGCATACGAATAGGCGATTACTTTGCGCGCATAGTATGCGTCATCTTTCATTGGAATCATTTCCAGCATTAGCAAGCTTATTGTACCGAGCGAACGGAATAAAGAGGAGAGGAAAATTGTGGAAACGGCGATTAAATCAGTCGATGTACTTTTGGAAAAAGATAAGGTACGTTGTTTTTATGGACTTGTGATATCATGATCGGGACAACAACTAAAACGCGCCCTATTTTTGACTTAAACATACTGCAAACATCAAACATAGGGCGCATTTTAAGTATTTATGGAGCGCGGCTTTTATTTTTTCCTCATAATCGTTGCGCAAATGAGCCGAAAATTTCATATTTCTTCCATAAAGCTCGGTAAAACGTTTAGAGCTGAATATCGCTAGGTGTAACTTATGAAATAATTTTATTTTCGACCCAGTGTCAATATCATTTATTTTTAACTAACATTTTATCTTTGTTTCAGAGTAGAATAGTGGGCGACAGTTTTGGAGAAGAGAAATTTTATCAGTTCTATAGGGTGCTAACGATCCGAAGCGAGATTAACACCATTTTCGACAAAATGTAAGCTACATTCTTTTGTTGTACGAGTAAGTTAATTCTTAACCGCGCATTATTCCTGCATATTATCCCACAATGTGGCCAACTCAACAGATTTCGTTTTGAAGTTTTGAAGATTTTCTATAAATATACTGATCGTTTCAACTTTTTGCGGTAGATATGTGCCGTACGTTTTAGTCAAATATGGTAAGGTAGTTTAAATTACGTCCTTTTTATCTTGTTTAAAAATTAAAAATCAACATTTCGTCATGTACAACTAAAAACTATCCAAGCCGCGAATCTCAAATTAGGTTCATTGCCGTCAACTCGTTTAATTGCAGCAATAAATCGAAGAATACGAAGAAAGACAAAGACAAAGACAAAGATAAAGACACTGAAAAGACAGCGACCATATCAGTGGAGCAGTTTATCAATTTCCTGAATGAGGAACAGCGGGATCCGCGACTGAACGAAATACTGTACCCATATTACACAACCGTTAGCACGCAGAAGTTGATTACGCTGTACGAGCCGAATGAGAGCTTAGCGAAGAAGGGACAATTGTCAATCGATGGATTTATTCGCTTTTTGATCGGCGAAGACAACGGCGTTCTGGCCGAGGAGCACTTAGACCTTCGTCCTGAGGACATGAACGAACCTCTGGCGCACTATTTCATCAACAGCTCACACAACACTTATCTTACTGGTAAGTTTTTACCCAATATTATTCCATGGGCCAAGTATGAGAGTAGAAGAAATTCACTACATTTTCACTTCTTCTGTTTCATTTTCTGCTTAGATTGTATGGTCAAAATGTTTTGATCAGTAACAAGAAAAATTGTAAGGTACCGTTGTTGGCAAACATGAGGTGGTTTTTCGGTGCTTGAATACCGTTTTTCACCAAGAATGATTGTAGTCTTTTGGGTTTCACGTGCGTAAATGGATAGAAAGAAGCGCTGTCGACTTACAAAGTAGTTTGCTCTATTTATTCAACAATTTCTTGTTACGGAATCAAAAAAATGTGACTATAAGCGGTTAATCTTTTGAAGTTCTATATTAAGGTTTAAAAAATTTATTAGGTCATCAATTGCGAGGCAAAAGTTCGGTGGAGATCTACCGGCAAGTGCTGTTGGCGAGGTCGCGGTCAGTCGAACTCGACTGCTGGGATGGGCCCAACAACGAACCATTGATCACCCATGGTCTGCCGGCCATCACCTTCGTCACCCCCGTCTTATTCAAGGTACGTATCAGTGGGTTTGACCCAACGAGCTAAACATTGCGTTATAAACACGCCACAAAACAGAATATCATGGTATTGCAAGCTACGGTAGTTGGCTGTAGATAAATTTGCGTTATAGCGTGCGCCTTAATATATGCCTAGCTGGGTTTGGGCACACGGTATCAGTGGTGTGTCAGTGGAATACCAGACAACCTAACGTAACTTATTCCTGGTCTAAGCAATATAGAAGAAAAACAAGAGGTTAACAAGCTGCCGCAAGAGAGGGATAGATAGTATACAATGCATTTCAGGTACTTCGTAATGACAAGGGGTTATTGTATGAAATGTATTTCTGCTAATCAATTTGAGGTTTGAACATCCCATCAGTCAGAAACTAACCTTTACGGCCACGACATGACGCTGATAATGATTCTTCCAGGATGTGATAGAGGCGATCGCAGAGAGCGCATTCAAGACGTCGCCATATCCAGTCATTCTGTCCTTCGAGAACCACTGCAGCTCAAAGCAACAGGCGAAGATGGCGCAGTACTGTCGAGATATCTTTGGTGATATGCTCCTCACCGAACCGCTTCCGACTTATCCCGTATGAATTTTTGAATTTGGCGCCTTTCGTTGGTTGTATTGTATTCTCAGTTTTCCCTGTAGGTATTAAGGGAGGTCAGTGCAGTTGAGGCTCAATGGGGTATGCTTATTAAGCAAGCAACATTCTTATTACAGTTAAATTCTTTTATACCAATACATTTGGGACGGATTATAATTATTGGTATAAATGGATTCAACTGTAGAGCTGTAACGAAGTGGGGTAAGCGCAGGGTTCCGAATCGTCCTTTTTTATAAAGATATGTCCATTTTTTGGGACGCTAAATCTTTAAGATTTTGAATGTCCTTTTTTCAAAATTTTTCATTCAGAACCCTGGGTAAGCGCGATCCTCATGGGGTTTCCCTGACCCCGATTCTCCAATCCTAACCCGGACCCCGCTACATCTCCAGTCCTAACAAAACGTTAATGCTATGGAGCGGTGGGAACGCAACCGCTTTGTGGCGAGCGATAAGCCAAGTGAATGATCAAATGAATCATAGTCGATCACTGAGACAACATGATGTGACAGGCTGTTTATCGAATTATTAACTGTTTATACGTTTCAGTTAGAGCCCGGCATACCGCTTCCTTCTCCTGTGGCTCTGCAAAAGAAAATTATCATCAAAAACAAAAAGACAGAGTTGAATAAAGCGACTGATGGAGAGATCGGTACGCACCATTTCCGCTCTTTTAGGAATACTTTCCGTTTCGGAAATGAATTTGCCAATTAATATGAAAAATGTCCTTAATAGTGAAAAAAGTGTTTATTTGGAAATTAGAACCAAGAAGTAATGATAATTTACTGCAATAGATTACTTCAATTTTATTTCACAAAATCGTTCAATAAGCCTAAAATTCGTCAATGCGCTTACTGTACTGTTTGAGCAATAAATATGAAATTTTGAATTACTATATAAACGTATATGGCGCGCCTACTTCCTAAATTAAAACATTTATCATTCCTGTAAAATTTTATTAGTTGGTACTTAACATAACCGTTGGACTTTCATAAATAATGATATTAAAATATTATATTTCCAGCAGCAAAGTTGGAAAAAACGCGGTCTGTAGGATGGAACGACCGGCTGCCTTCGGGATTGACGTTGCCCGCTCAGGAATCGACCGACTCGACCAAAACCGACGTAGCCGCCGATGAATCCGACAGACCGCCGAGACCGCCGCTTGAACAGGGTGACGTGTTGCTTTCTCTCTTCCTAGCGTAACATCGCAGCATTCAGCCGCGTTGTTATTCGCGAGTTTGTAAATCGATGCTGTTTAATGAGAAATCTTGAAGAATTACTGCAGCGATTCAATTATAAATATTATATCTCTAATTAGTTCAAAATTTTTGATTGCAATCAATAGACAGCATACCCTCCCTCAGGAAAATCGTCCATCATATTCCAAATCTTTCTATCTCGTGTGCCCAACCCAGCTATACATATATTAAGGCGCACGCTATAACGCAAATTTATCTACAGCCAACTACCGTACCTTGCAATACCATGATATTCTGTTTTGTGGCGTGTTTATAACGCAATGTTTAGCTCGTTTGGCCAAATCTTTCTATGTAACTAAACTTTTGACAATAGATGATTGCAGGCGCTTCGATGGACTCTATTTCCCAGGCGCCAAATTTGATCGGTGTGGCGACCGTCAACGGTCAGTATGTTGAAGCGACGGCGATTGTCACCGATCAGTCGACCATATCCTTAGTGACCGCCACAGCGGGCAGCCAGGAGATTGTCGACTGCGACGATCCCGATGAAGTCGGTGAACTGCAAAAACAGGTAATTCTTATCATAATGATTATCACATCATATCGCAATCTCAATTATCTTATCACAATGATTATCGTAACTAATTATCTCGAGTGCTTTTATTGACTGCGATGTATGCCAAATTTCATTAATAACATATTGATTCGATGCCTTTTGACAAGCCTTTATTTAAATTTCGCGCAAATTTTCAGATCGTCCGTGACACCATTCAGGTTGGCAGCGAACTGTCGGCGTTGGTCAATTATATGCGCGCTATGGGCAAGTTCACGTC